>JAWQUT010000025.1:770544-791966 GCA_033807755.1 Ellobium chinense | reverse complement strand
CCCCCCCCCCACCCACACACACACACACAGACACAGACACACACACACATATACACACATACATACACACTCACATACACACTTACTCACTCGCTCACAGAGACACACACACACTCACACACAAACACAAGGAGAAAGAGAGAGAGAGAGAGAGAGAGAGAGAGAAAGGCAGAGAGAGAGAGAGAGAAAGAGAGAGTTATTCATTCTCTGCATAAATATAGGTTTCTATTGTAGTCTCAGCTTACTGGCAAGACTTTTAATCACAACTGCCACTGAAATACAAACTTTTTTTCAGATACCATAATATTATGTTCCTTAATTCTGGACAGCTTTTCTTTATAGAAAACGTTTTATTCTTCCGAGGGATTGCGCTTAAGCGGAGTCGACTGTCAATAAATATGACAGGGACATTCTTGCTAACAAATATGGAGTGTTATTTCTGACGTTTTCATCATCATTCAAATTAAATATACTAAGACATAGTACACAATAAACTATACCTTTAATCTGTACAAAAATAGGCGTACTACACATGTCTTATGACACACAAAGGCGAACACGCATCAGAAATAATAAAAAAACAATGACAGAAATGATTGAAACAAGACTCCATCTCGCAACAAATAGGACCGCAGGTTTCACCTGAACAAAGCTAGGATTTATAAAAGGGAATACATGCATGAAGGTGCTGAAAGTTTTGAAGAGAGGGGCGAGTGAAATCGGGGGGAGGGGGGGATGGACAAAAGAAAATCATCATTATCAACATCATCTAATGAATAAAAATTCTGTCTATAGATTCGCGTGTCAGAAAATGCATCCCAGTTGCTATTGTTCAAAGACAAGGCCGCGATTGCCTATTAATTCTGTCAGGATAACAAATTGCACTCTTCGGTAAGCTGTGCTGCACTCGAAATAAGGAAACAACAGACATATGGGTCATGAAAATATAATATGTGCAATATTTTATATTACTGTAGTAGTTGCTGTGGGATTAAAAATGCAAACTCCACCGGCGCCATGATGGGCAAGTCTGGCGACAAGACTGCAGTTAAATATTCTTTTATGTCGGTCGCGCTGACGGCTAAACCAATACTCCACATACTGCGTCACCGTCCCCTTATACTGTCGTAAATGCAAATCTACCAAGTATCAGTTACGACAGTGTTAGGAGACGGTGACGTTAATGCAGGTTGTTGCCTTAGGACTGTGCTTGCACTAGTACTATGTGTCAATCATGTGGATTTCTTGTAGCTCTATATCGATCTTGGTGGAGGAAAACAAAACAATAGTTTTCACTCTTCTGTATCATGAAGCAGCATAGCCGAACAGTTACGGAGATGAACTCAAGAGCTAAAGGTTTTGGGCTCGATTCCCGACCACGGTCGTGTTGTAAGTGCCTTGGGAAAGCCTTTCATTAACATTTTCCCCAGTCCACCCATCTGTAAAACGGGTACCTGGGTATAGGCAATGGAAGATATTGTCAGAATGCTTGTGATCAGCGCCTGTAAATTGCTGCGGCACTGTATGCTCCCTAGGCATTGGGGAAAGTCTAAGAGTGAACATGCCTGCTGGGGTAATAAAAATGTGAAGTCGCGTGAGCGGGCATTAACCTGGAAACGAGACTTAAAAACAGCATTATTGTTATTCATGCAAGATCGGCATCATGCCAAAGGAAAACGAAATAAGTGATCCTGTCGCAACGACCTGCCTTTATTTCTAATTGAAATTCTGGATGTCCCTAAGGAATTGAACAAAAACTTACTGAGGGATGAGAACAAGAGGGCTTAGAACGTTGGCAATGTAGTGAGGTGGGCAATGTAGTGAGGTGCAGTAAAGAGCAGATGTCATCAAGGAAAAATATGAAAAAAAGACTTTGGGGAGAGGTAAGGAGAAAAGAAGATTTGGGACAGCTACCATGCAGTGAGGCGCAGCTCAGGAACAATTAGATATCATCAAGGTAAAGACTTAAGCTGGGAGGAGGGTGGATTGATGGAGGAAGAAGATGTGGGACAACGGCAACAAATAATAAGTAGTTTGAAAAAAAAACCACCACCAACATATTAGGGCATTGCCAAGAGTCAAGTGCCTGTATAAATAAATGTAAATGTTATACTCAGTTCAATCCAGGGTTGGGCAAGTTCACCAAAAAAGTCAGTTCAGATAAAATCCAATTCACCAAGAGGAAAAAGCCTTATGATCAGGTTTAGCTAAATTATATAAAAATTTACTAGTTTTCAGATCAGATCAGTTCCTCTTGGTTTTAGCAATCGGCATTCGGTTCTGGTTTTCGAGGTAAATGTGTACTGAATTGAAATTTAGGTAGAAAATCAAAGTTCAGGCCAAGCGCCCACTGTTCTATAGTTCAGATCCAGATCAGTTCCTCTAAAATAGCTATTAAACTCAGAACCAGTTCATATGAACTGTTACTGACGTTCATGAACTGCGTTCACATGATCTCCGTTCTGCCCAACCCTAGTTCAGTCAAACGGATAGTCATACATAACCCGATAAATGTATGTCTTAATTAAAAATACAGTCTGGCCAGAATACTTGGTAAGATGTATTTTGGCTGTCCCGCCAGTATTCTCACTCCATTTTCTGGATAGCCTCGAAATGGACAGCCACGGAGATCCAGTTTGATAGATTACGACAACATGGCAAGCGGCCTTCATGTTTAAGGACACGGCTTAATTTTATCTTCAGTTTGCTCAACAATCTGATAGCAAACTTCATTTATGTTGCCAGTTTGGAGTCAAGCAGCCTGGCGGCAGTACCTGTCCTGGTTTTTGGTTTTTTTTTTTGGCTTCCCGACACTTCATCAGCTGACCTTCGTGTGTCATATGCTGAAGATAAATGGTTGTAAATTCATTCGGCGTATTCCTGGGGCGATTGAAACAATGCAAGATGTACTTGTCGGTTTGCTCGGAGGGCTAAAACAGGCTTGACCTGACAATGTCCTCTCCCCGTGAGCTCGCTCCAGCATGAGCTCAGCGTACAAAGAATGGCTTCCTTGTTTATCATTTACTAATGGACAGCGCCGTAAAAAGGAAGTCAGCGTGGGCGCCCTCACGAGTGATGATATTTGCATTGTTGTGTGCCAGGAAACAGTCCGTCTGTCACCCGCCGTTCTGGTTGTTCTAGTCACATTGAGCTTTTGGCTTGCTACGTCAGCGGCGTATCTCAAATAGGTGCAAAGGGGTTGGGGGAGGAGGGAGAAGGGGGGGGGTTAGGGATAGGAAAACAACAATCTTTTTTACTTTTGGGGCTGGATACTCCTCCCTCCCCCCCTCCGTAACCTTAGACTTCTCCACGCCACCTCATACTCCCTTGCATTCATGACTGATAATGATGTTCCCATTCCTCTCTGCGCGAAATTGCGGCTTCTCCCGTGAGATAGAGTACACATCCAGTTGGTGTTCACAGTTTACGAGAATTTTCCTGTGACGATTCGCTCTTTGCTTGTCTGTCTGTCTGTCTGTCTGTCTGTCTGTCTGTCTGTCTGTCTGTCTGTCTGTCTTTCAGTCTGTCTGTCTGTCTGTCTGTCTGTCTGTCCGCCCGTCCGCCCGCCCGCCTGACTGTCTGTCTGTCTGTCTGTCTGCCTGTCTGTCTGTCGGACTGCCTGCCTGCCTGCCTGTCTGTCTGTCTGTCTGTCTGTCTGTCTGTCTGCCTGCCTGCCGGTTGGCCTGCCTGCCTGCCTGTCTGCCTGTCTGCCTGCCTGCCTGCCTGCCTGCCTGCCTGTCTGTCTGTCTGTCTGTCTGTCTGTCTGTCTGTCTGTCTGTCTGTCTGTCTGACTGCCTGTCTGGTCAGAGAAACTATCTTATAACTCAATTGTAAATGGGATAAACCAGGGATAGGTTGATGGATTGCTACTTAGAGATTGAATGCCCCAGTTTGAGATTTTGGTAATGATAGATAAATAGACCAAGTCACTGACTGACGATTTATGGATGAATGGATGTATAAATCAGAGTCTGCAGAGAGGCAGGGAAAATGAAGAATCTTATGCCTTGCGTAAGGGACTCCTTGGAATTCCCAGATGGCAAGATTTTAAACATTTTCGAACATATGCGAGAAAATGTAAAAGGTCATGCCTTCGGAGAAATTCTTGGATTGCCGCACGCAATGCTGATATTCTGTTTCTCTCATTCAACTTTGAGTAAAAGAATACCTACACCAAGAAAATGTATTTCCAAACAAGCAAACTTGTTGTCTGCTGACACCGCAAATTAAAACCTACGTCACTAAGAAAATAATCTTTTTTTGGGTTTCGGATCCATGGGAGATCTAAAATTTCCTAATGGTTTTCAGCACTATAAGTCAATTAAAAATAGCATTTTTTTTTGTTTTGAGGGAGAACAGCGTATGTCAAATATTTCTTGCATATTACGCACACTTGCGACACAAAGGAAGACAGTGTGCACACACCCTGACACACTAGTGACTAACCTTTTACCTTCCAAGACGTGCAGATAGATCAATGAAAAAGGGCAAAAAGTGTATGGTCATATGTGTCTCACTTCCTCATTTGGTACGGCCTGACCAGAATATGAAACACAAGGATGGTGGGGAAGTCAGGAAAAAAGAGATGCGCGATGGGAGGGAAAACATAGACAGGGGAAGAGGATTTGAAGCACGGGGCGCATCACGAGAGAAAATGATAACTTTGGAGATAGAAATGTCAGAGGAGTTGACAAAATGGATTAAGAGAGGAATAGCTTGGAGTACACTGTTTTGGATAGTAGGCCTAAAAACGCAACGACAGAAAAGAAAAAAAGCACACCGGAAGGCAATGACTGATTGAGTGGGGTGGGGTGGGGGTGGGTAATGTTGGGGAAGTCAGGGTCTGTCGTTTGGAGAGGGGCTGAGTGGGAGGGAATCAAAGAACATTACAAGTTCAATTCAGAACTTGTTTTCACCACGTCTTCGCCGGCGAGTCCTATATAATATCTGAGTTCTCGAACGCATTTCCGGTTCCTGTGTTTGATTTGACCACGTGACTCGGGGCTATCATTTCACGGTTGGCTAGATTCCCTTGTGATTCGACCCTTAATATGTCGCTCGTCACTGGCGGCTTCTTAGACAGTTTTTAATGATAACTAGGACACTCCGGGTTATTGGCTGTAATGAAGTCCTCACTCGGATTGGGAAGGGCAGGGGTGGGTGAGCTGGGGGTGTTTACTGTAGGGACAGGGTGTGACAGGAGTGGCTGGCCGTCTGCAGGCGCGTCATGAGCCGACTCATACTTGATGACAACACAGTCTCCAGAGGCCCCTTATCTATTCGTCAGACTATATCATTCTTGGATGAATGAATGGACAAATGATTGCCTAATACACTGAAGGAGTGAGTGAGTGAGTGAGTGAGTGAGTGAGTGAGTGACTGACTGACTGACTGACTGACTGACTGACTGACCCCTCTGAAGGGTGGTTTTTCAAAGCTGCTTGAGTTGTTAAACTTCAAACGGACATCCAACCAAACCGGAAAGAAAAAAAGAAATCCAGCCCACTTTCGACCTAATGTTTCTCTCAAACAAATCCGACCGAGATCCCACTCAGACATGTTGCAGAGAATGCAGACAAACTTTACCCCATGGCTAAGTCATGTTTTTTAAGTGCTGATATCACCAACATGAGCTCATCAAACCGCACCTTGTATGAGCTGGAATTTTACAGCATTTCAGCACGATTAGGTCTATATTGTTCATAGGAAGGGTTCATTACATCGGAAATGAGACGTACGGTTACGTCGGGTACGATATGAGAATCTTACTTTCGGGACGTCCGTGTTTGTCCCACATNAGTGAGTGAGTGAGTGAAGTGAGTGAGTGAGTGAGTGAGTGAGTGAGTGAGTGAGTGAGTGACTGATTGACTGACTGATTGACTGACTGACTGACCCCTCTGAAGGGTGGTTTTTCAAAGCTACCTGGGTTGTTAAACTTTTAACGGACATGCAACCAAACCGGAAAGAAAAAAAGAAATCCAGCCCACTTTCGACCTAATATTTCTCTCAAACAAATCCGACCGAGATCCCACCCAGGCATGTTGCAGAGAATGCAGACAAACTTTACTCCATGGCTAAGTCATATATTTTTAAGTGCTGATATCACCAACATGAGCTCATCAAACCGCACCTTGTATGAGCTGGAATTTTACAGCATTTCAGCACGATTAGGTCTATATTGTTCATAGGAAGGGTTCATTACATCGAAAATGAGACGTACGGTTACGTCGGGTACGATATGAGAATCTTACTTTCAGGACGTCCGTGTTTGTCCCACATAGGTGTAGTGCAAGATGGACAAGGAGCGCTTAGTAACAGAAGTGGGGAGTGAGCAGACGCAAACAGATGCTCACACAAGGTAGGATAAAGGGGAAAGTGCTCAAGAAGACAAATGCAGCAAGAAAAAGGAAGAAGAAAAGAAAGTGATGAGGCGGGAATCGGCGGCGTGGTTGTGTATGGACGTTTTCCTGATTCTGAACTGATGGCAAAGTGATGGGTGCCGACGCGGAGATCGCGGGTTCGACCCCCACCTCATTACTTTCTCTCCTGCTTCCATTTTCTCTCTGCGTTTGTCTTCTTAAACACTTTACCCTTTATCCTACTGTGTGTGAACATCCCTTTGTGTCTGCTCACTCCCCACTTATCTTTCTTCAAGCTCTGCTTAAAACAACGCGTTAAAACGTATATGTACATCATATATAGCTAATGAGTGTCAGTTTTTTGTCATAAATACAGCTTTAAAGATGCCAATATCACCTGGTATAAAAATATGCGATTTTAAATAGTTCTTATACAATCAGAAATGTGACCATGGGGGGNGACAGGGGGGAGGGGCTGAATTTTAATTTCAAAGGCTTAGATATATGCGAACACATTTGTAGATCAGAATAGATGACGTTTAGCCACTCAAGTATAAACTTTGTGGTTGTTGCTAGGTGGGTACGATTAACCTGCTTGCTGAGTGAAAAGGCCTAAAATGTTAGGTAACCTGCTTCACTGTCTAAGTTCTCAAAATCTAATTGGTTTAGGGGCATTTTTCTCTGTGTTAAAATTTGGAGGAAGGGCGAAACAACATGTTTGGAAAGTATATGGGACCCCTGGCTAAATTAATGAGAGGTGTAAAATCTTACATAGCCAATAGCCAACAGTGAAAAAAAACCAACCATTGGAATCCTCAAACTTACAAGCGTTCCATTCTATTCATCATGGCAATATCCCTTTCCCTATTAACTTGTTCAATGCTTTACTACGGAAACCCAATACCAGCTCATCAACTTGAGCTTCGTAGCTTGTCCCTCATTCATTATCCGCTGGCTGATTTACGCGATGGTGCAAAACAAAATAACAACAAGTATAAAGAGTTTCGAGGCGATACATCAATTAAGAGTAAAACCAGTTCCCCTTAAACATCCGACACCTTTCCTCTTAGGAGGTGATTCGGTCCTGACATCTGCTGGGTGTGAAAGGAGCTCTAGACCGGAAAAACAGGTGCTCACACAAACACTGGATCTTGCAGGCCTAGTGCAAAACTCATGTAACTAACAATTAAAGTTGTTGACACAGTCCATGAGAGCTATAGCTGATGCCAAGTGCATGTTTTTGGAAGCATCTTACTAAGGCCATTATAATCATAACGCTACACAGGGAATACTTATCTTAACTCATTTACCTTTATAGTATTATTACGCGTTTCTATTCAGCCTAGTGTCCATGCGCATTCGCATTATTTCTGGTCTCAGTCTTGCGATCTACTTGCGGTCTTTCAGGGAGTAGGGTCTTGAAAAACCAAGGTAAAACATAATCCCTCTATTATAAGGACTATTCGTAGAGGCTATTTCGATTACACTAATCTCCACTGCAGTATAATGTAGTCGAATCTCTAAAATAACCGCAACATGAGGTGGGTATTACGGCTACGTCACACGTCAGACATGACCGCAACTGATGTACGTTAAGTCCCTATGGACATATAAAGCCGTATTCCAAATAACTGAAACTGAAAAAAAAAAAACGAGATTGTCTACAGCGATTTTTACAGCATGAAAAAATCTATACCGTCCTCATAAATTTGATACAGCCTTAATAAGTTTTTGAGTTCGGACATGCGTTCTTACACCATCAGAACCGACCTCAAATTCTGATACCAAACTTTGGACATGATCACACTGTGGAATACGACCTTTTATATCAACACGAACGATTACGTAGCGATGTACTTACAAAATCTTTTACAGACCCCCATGTATCTCCCGCCTTTGTATCATTGTTGTGGTCTAGGTTTATGTTAATAAACCTGTAAATAAACTTGTTCATAACCTTGTTGTTGACAACAGAGATAGCCTGATATCCCTCAGACTGATCTCCAAGCCAGTTTAGACTTAACAGTACATCTCAACTAAAATACTCGTGTGTTGCACGAAGGGCCCGAATGTGTTAAGCCATCATGTTGGATTACGCTTGTCACAAACAAATTATTTCCTGCTTTAATGGAGTCGTAACTCCGGTGGTATTGCACGATACTCGCCGTATGTCAATTGGGCATCACCACCTTTTAGACCAGATCAAAGATACACCATACGTAAACAAAACGATAAAACAAACAAACTCAGTAATAGTTGGCGTTTGCATGATGTCGGTATGGGCGAAGCGTAAGTTTGCTTGAAAGAACATATAGATTTATTATGATTAGTACAAAAACCTATAATTTAAAATGTTAGTTACATAATTATAAAAGATGGCCGGCACGAGCGAGCTTCGCTTCTGTATTTTTTTGCAACTTGAAAGTACATTATGTATGTATATAATTGTTTATACTTTAATTGTCTACGAAGATGTACTGCCTAATCTGTCGTGTCTGTCCCGTCATTTGTTGAATGTAATGTTGACCGTCCTTATACCGTCAAGTACGGGCTGGGCATGAGTAATAAAACGTTGTTAAAACTTGTTGTTTAAGATATGGTGTATATTTATGACATAGGTTAGACATTTAGTAAGAAGATTCGAAAACGCATGAGTCCATTGGGTTCTCAGCTATACCATACATGGATGGATGGATGGATGGATGGATGGATGGATGGATGGATGGATGGATAGATGGATGGATGGAGGGATGATTGGATGGGTGTTTCTTTTTTATGTGGTATGATAATGGCTAATGGAGGTGCTTGTAAGAGTCTACAAATATTGTTAAAATACGGACAAATAGTGACTAAGGCAATTAATTTATCCACAAACTCCTTGTTCTAAAATAGCAGGTTTCATAATACACACAGCACGATATGCCTTCCGCCGATCAGCGTGCGTCAATTCGTGGGGAGTGTCAGCTTCTCGAATTTGTTTACCAAATTTGCCGGACTTTCAGGCGCTCGACCCCTCTCTTAACTATCAGCACAGGTCCTTGTGAGAGTCCTGTGTCCTTAAATCATGCATAAACCTAAATCTCAGCTTAAAGCATACTTAGGCTGCCTGACACTAGCACCGCGCACATCCTCTGACTGTCTGACTTCCTTCATGAGCAGTGGGATAGGACACACCCGCCTCGAGCTTTGTTTAAGATTCGGGGCAGTATTAGAAAAGAGGAAGCGCACATAACAGAGTTCGTAGACAACGAAAATAATATCTAGGGACTATTCCAAATTTGCTTCTTCTTTGACCTTTCTCTCAACCCTGCTCCTGATCCTTAACCAATCTCTAAGCCGGAGTGTCCTGATATATTATTGCCTGCGAAATTTGCCGGAGCTCGGGGTTAACAAAGAGTAGCGTGCAATGCCGTGTGCAAGAATGGAATTTGTACTGCAAAGCTCCGGAATTAAATTCAACTCACGATCTTGAATTTTTTGAGCCGGTTGCTTTGAAATATGAATTTGCGAGGTTCTCCTGTATCGATCCTCTGATTATTGGGAAAATGGAGGGAAACAGACTAGATTGCTGACTAGATTAACAGGAATGAATGAATGAATGAATGAATGAATGAATGAATGAATGAATGAATGAATGAATGAAAAGACAACTGAATTTTTGGTAAAACCACTTAGTGACCGAATGAAAGATAACAAAACGAACATACATACGCGGAAGAAAAAAGGTAACAGAATTGAAGGAAACGTGAATCAGTAATCAGTGTATAAAGGAAATGGATTCTAAGGGCTAAAAATACCAAATCGCAGGCTATAATCTCTTACACTAGGACAGATCGTGGGCATTAATCTTTTTCACGCAGATATGCCAGAGAAGTGATGATACCTAATATTTTTCGCCATGGCCTGAAGAGACAGTCATCGTAACCGACTCTTGTCCACCCACGTGTTTCGCTCAGGGACACTGGACTGAGTTTCCATTACGGACTGCTCACCCACAAAACCAGTAGTCTAGTCAAGTTTAGTCTAGTCTAGTCTAGTCTAGTGGAGTTGGGTGTGTCTGCCGCTGGTCATATTTTGATGTAGTAGACCTTTCAGCAAAGACATGTTAATATCATTCTATTTCCCCCTAATGCCTGCCTTCCTGTGTGAGTCTGTGCGTTCCTTTGGTTGTTTTTTTTTTTTTTAAGATATCGAAATGCTCCACATTGAGCATAGATTCCTGTGTAAAAGGAGTCACAATAAAGAGTCACTATCATTGTCATTTGAGAACTTGCGCATTGATATTGGAAACCCATACCATCGTAAAAATTACATTAACGCTGCTTGCTGAGCCCCACTAAAGCTGCATTCAGCACCGATGCACCTATGTAATTCCTGCGATGGTAAGAGATCTCAACGTTAATGCGCAGGCCCTCACTTGTCAGTGCCCACAGAATACAATGGTAACTCGATATTACGTATGCATTTAATAAATACGTCCTGTTATGAAGTCTGAATTTCACATGCACAGATTCATTAGTTTTCGTTCCACTCGAAATACTAACGAAACCTGGAATCGCGTGAAACCCTCTTTAAGGAGCGTATGATTTTGTTTTCTAATTATTCATTTTATAAGTATACCCTATTATTACGTAAGAATTTCACATGCACAGAATTAGGTCTTTTTTTGGTTATCGTTCCAGTCAAAATATGAACAAAAACAGGATCAGTGTGAACCCCCCTTTAAGGAACTATAGTTTGTTTTCTGAGTACGAATGTAATAAGTACCAGTCACGTTTATTACATTACATTTATAGGTACCAGTTATTATGCATGCATTTCATATGCACAGAAGCATTAGTTATCAGTCCAGTGGAAATACAGTGAAGCACGGATGGTATACATCTTAGGACCGATCACAAATGTTCTATAAAAAGTCGGGACCAAATATACTGTACTTAATATCCGTGTTTACCCACTAAGCTTGTCCGTGTGCTCCACTATACGAACAAAAGGTGGAACAGTGTGAAAACCCCTTTAAGGAGCTAATATTTCGTCTTGCCCATCCTATTTTTCTGTCTGTGAAGCTTTGCACGCTTTTTAATCTCATATAATCTGGCGCTCTTTTTACCTCTAGCTTCGTCTACTCCCGGTCATATTTCGACGCTGCACACGACAACAGACGTCAACATGGTGTAATATAATACCTCCAGCATTACATTAGAGCATTAATGCCATGTCTCCCACGTCATAAACTACAACATTAAAGGCATGTATCTCATCACTGCAGCTTTACATCAGATATTAATGTGCAAAGCTCTTTAATGCCACATATTCCATACCAATAGGCTACATTATAGAGGCAAATGCACAAGCGATTAATTTATTCTGCACTGTTAAACAAAAATCATTGACTGTTGCATACTGACGTCATACATTGCACACACGCACAATATAAACCTTAGATTCTTTGATATCCACCGTATGAGACGTTAACAAATTTACAACAGATGGCCATGTTCAGAGTACAGGGTCATCGATATCTGCACTTAAAGGCGCATTAGACATTTCCAATAATTAATTTTTATTAATGATGCGTGTCCCACGCATGAAAACTGGTAGATATTAATCACAAAAGGTACCAAAAATATAGACATGCGCCACTCTGTTTAATGACAACATCCATGTAATCATGTATCCTGTTTTCTCCATATACGATCATTGAATAATCGCCATTTCTTTTAATTGCGACGTTTCTCTTACGTCTTAGGGTAGGTGCAGCTGTGACTAAATGCAGCCAATTTTAATAAGTCTAGCCTTATCTACTGGGTATTCCCACTTAGTTAAACCACTGAAGTCCATATTCTGGACTTTGTGACCTTATTAATAATCATTACCTTAGTTGAAGCATTGCGAAAACCGTGGGAAGCTCCCAAAATATTAGTAGTGTTCACTGTAGTTAATGTAATACGGTAACTAACGTCTGGATTATGTATATGGCCATTGGTGCTTTCCTGTGGTCTTATGCATAATCCTTACGATAGTTCACTCACTGCGGTAACCATGGGAAACTCCCAAAACATTAGTAGTGTTCACCGTAGTTAACGCAATACGTTAACGGCCACTGTTTCATTGATTGCATGGCGAACTATGATTAATCGCGAAAACCCAGCTTTTCAGGACAGCATTTTAAAGATTTTTTTCTTGGAATGAGTCATCGATAAATCCGAATTGTTAAACTTTAGGGGAAATACTTTTCATAATTTTGTAGCTTGAGTTTTCCACTTACAGGCTGGATTCCTGTTTTAGGCTAATAATTGCAAAGTCTGTAACAAATTCGGTCATTGGCTATGCTATGCGATGCACAGAACAGCTACTATTTATTAGGTAGCTATCAGCCCCAGGCTTGAATGTAAATGTAAATTTTGGCAAGTTTTTGGTCAGCAGGAATGCTGTGAGGCAAGCCCCCCCCCTCCCCCTCATACCCCCGCGTCTCCGGTCTTGAATGTATAGTTGGAACAGTAAACAAAATATTGTTTTCCTTCCACTCTGTTTACGCGCGGTGCACATAGAACATGCATGACAAGGCTAGACCGGAAGTTATCAATGAAAAAGTGTCAAAAGACATATTTTACAACTCTGCCCCTCTCATGGGAACACCCTGTTAATAGATCAGAGGTTCCCAATCCTTTCAGAGGGCAGCCCTGCCATTAGTAGATTAATCATCTTAGGAGAGCCACAAGTAACACCTGAATGATGACTCGTAGCAGTACATAAACAAAATAATACTAGACAATAAAGCATTTTTAAGGATGTACGAGGATTGTAAACCATTGTAGAGCCATTTAATAAAATTTTCTCCTCGAACCACAGGAACATTCCGAGATGGCCAAAGCTGGTTTGCAGGTCTGATGCTACGACTGTGCTCAAAGTATAATTATACTGTTTACAGTGGGGGTCCTTCATTTAGATTTTTTCACAAGTTTAATTTATACTAAAATGGGGTTAAGAGTTCGACCTTCTTTTGCAGACCATAACCCCACACAAACAAACTTCGATGAAGCCATTGGGAAACATTGCCTGCAAAAATTACATTGGCATGTTTAGTTTGTTTACAAATTCAGGACTGACTATCACTACTTTTGTGGTGTGGTTTCATGTTATATGATTATTTCTACTTAATAGAATTTGTACACTGCAGTTGTTGACTCTGTCAGTCCAAATTTTTTTTAGGCTCCTTAAACTTAAGGAGAAGAGGCATCTTGAAAGCCAGCGAAAAGGTTATTATGGCTGTTCAAAAGTCGAAGTCTGTTAAAGCGCAATTCTCCAGGGCGCCACTCTCGCTAAATCACAATTTTTCATTGGTAGATAAACTATTATCCGATAATCGCAGTCTGTTTCCGAGGAGTTTCAATTAATCAGCGGGGTGAGGGTGAGCGGTTGGAGGAAGGTGGTGGGAAGAAGGGGAGGACGTGACTTATGGAAACTCACGTAGGATATGCTCATCTGAAACCCTTATCGGGAGGTTCCCCAAGCGACTTAATCATGGCTCCTGACTATTTTAAAGCGTAGTAAATTAGGGAAAAGATCGTTATTTTCACATTTTTTTTTCTAGAAACCCCATATTTGCCGGCCCTCGGTCAGAGATATACTATTAAAACAGGGTGGAAAATAATATCCTGTCAACAAAGTGGACACCAGAGGCTACTTTATCTGGACATTCTAGACAACACCAAATCCGCGGAATATCTGAAGTTAACAAAATCTAGGTCATCAACATAAATACGGGTACTGTCGACCCTGAGTTTCATGACCGTCTGTTCTTTACGGCCACTTGAGCTGTGCCCCTAGGGATCTGCTAGTGGACATAGGAGACCACTTTGGTTAGATATTCTAGACACGACTGAGTTGGATTTATAACCGGAGAAATCAAAATTTGGGTCATTGGAGTGAATGCGGGAACAGTCTAACTTGGCTTTATGACATAATATGTGCTATACTTTACTTTGCCTACACCTGGTTTAGATCATAAATCATCTTACTAGCGACAGGGATGCTACAAAAGTTTGAAATGTGTAAATCGCAGAGTGTGATCCCCTAGCTAATGAAAATCATAATTCGAAACAAGTTTTAACATATTTGTATACCAAATAAATTCACTTTAGTCCAGCGTCTGTATGCGTCGTAAAGGTGCCAAAGGACCGATAACAGTTTCAAGTTGCTAGGATTTAAGGCTTTCCAAAACTAGAGGTTTGAGATTTGGCTCCAAAAGAGCCAAATCTGGCAACCCTGACTGGCGATCCTCTGAGTAAACTACGCTCAAACATGTAAAGTGCTCATGAGCTCTTCCCAGGAAACTTTTCCTAGAAAGTGCTTGTTTCCTCTTTAGAATGCACAAAGAAGGAAAGGGGGAGGAGGAGGGGAGGAGGATGGAGAGGGGACGGCAAATTTCAACGATTTTCACATCACATGGCTACAACAAAATCCCTTACTCACCTCATCTCAAGTACACATTCAGCCCAAGGCGCTCACGGACGAATTGAGTTTTATCAATCGCTGAAGGCCGTAGTCGGTGTCATCAGGCGTGTGTTTCAAGATTAAGAAAACAAAAGGCGTGACGCAGGTAAAGAAACATACATGCGTGCTTAAGCTTCCGCAGAAATTAAAACGCATATTATACAATGTCTTGAGCAGAAACGTACACAACGTAGTGGCCTTATGCATATTCCTCACGTTAGTTAACGCATTGCGGTAACCACGGGAAACTCCAAAAATATTACTTCCCTGAATTTAACGATTACGCATACGGCCACAGGATTTATTCCGTTTGACATGTTCAGATAGATAATTTGATTACGATGTCTCTAGACACGTCATGCGCCGTCTACAAAATAAATTAAGGCAAGTACGAAACAAATTAACATCAACGAGCCTTGATAAAATAGTTCGTTTACTCAATCCCTCTATTACTCACTGATGGCTTGGATAAACTACTACGACTCGTACCAAAGTCATCGCTAATGTGGAAAGTAAAACCCATGGTGAAATAACATGTTATTGCTGGCAGCTAAATTTAAGGTTCTCTCCCACACCCCCTATTGCGAGTCCGAAAGAAGGATGTCTGAATGAAAAGTCTTTTGGTGAGCTTCAGTGGGCTTGTGGCTTCAGGCAAAACGCGTCTATTACGAAATACGCTGAACTCTCCAGGCTGTTTCTTATTTAAAGGGACAGGGGTAAATATTTGCTTTACAGTAAAAATTTAAAAAAAACCCCACATTATTTCCTCAATAATTTTCAACTACGTAAATTTTTCTTCCGCTTGAGCGTTTTTGAATAAAAAACACCTCTGGAATGTCGGGATTCTCAACTTCTGTATGCCGCCATTACTCATGCGTGACGTCATAAAGTGAGAAAAGCCAGCAGACGATTGATGCGGACTCATGCCCAGATTTCCTGGACCATTCGCTTGCTAGCCTGTCTCGCTTTTTGATGTTACGCAGCACGAGTAATCTCGGCGGGTGAAAATGCGGACATGCCGATGGTGTTTTCTCAGAAACTGTCAGGC
Source organism: Ellobium chinense (assembly GCA_033807755.1). NCBI lineage: Eukaryota > Metazoa > Mollusca > Gastropoda > Ellobiida > Ellobiidae > Ellobium > Ellobium chinense. The sequence continues at coordinate 776,063 of JAWQUT010000025.1, read as the reverse complement.
AAAAGGAAAAATATGTGCGGTTTAAATTTTATGAAAAAATAATATGGACTTATTCGACTTTGAAGCAAATAACCAGCCTCGTCCCTTTAAGCATATTTAGCATTGCATAAATAAACCAAGAAGAAGGAAAGCAACCTTCATGATCGATTCAAAGGACGTATTTCAGCCAATGTAAACAGGGCACAAGTGTAAAGGTAATGTCGTGAGTAGAGACAAATTAAGATGATGCGGGGGACCTGGAGCAACTCATGTCGCGGGGGCTCTTCTTTGACAGAAAAAGGACACTGCCCAGCATGGGATTGCGTGGTCGAAATGCTTCGGCATTCTTCAGAGCTAAATGTCGTGGCTTCGATTTCCAACCACGATCGTGTTGTGAGTACCTTGGGAGAGCAAGTCATTCACCTTTTCCTCAATCCACCCTTTTGTGAAATGGGTATCTGGCCATAGGCAACGAATGATATTGTCAGAATGCTAGTGTTCATAGCTTGTAAATGGCATCAGCAATGTATAATCCTTAGGGAATTTAAGACAGTCCAATGTGATCAGGCCTGATGGGGGTAATGAAAGTGTAAAATCGCGTGGGCGAGCACCAGCCTATATACAAGATCTGAAAACCGCATTACTGTACTACTACTACTACTGCTACTACTACTTCTTCTTCTACTACTACTACTACCACAACAACTACTACTACTACTACTACTACTACAACTACTACTACTACCACTGCTACCACAACAACTACTACTACTACTACTACTACAACAACTACTACTACTACTGCTACTACAACAACTACTACTACTACTGCTGCTACTACTACTATACTACTACTACTATTACTACTACTACTACTGCTGCTGCTACAACAACTACTACTACTACTACCACCACCACTACTGCTAGTACTGCCACTGCTACTATTATCATTATCATGTCCTTGGGGCAATTTCCCATCTTCTTCATAATTAATCCGCCCCTGGTTATGACTGCTTCCAACGAACAAGTAAGGCCAGTCGACCAGAGATACGCTTGAGAGTTCTAAAAACGGCCTCGCTAGCCGTTCTTTCAAACGACATCATTAAACCCACGTCTATTTCTCGAAGCTCCTGACCAACTTAACACCAATCACTTCCTTCTCCTTGGTCGAACATGACACTTAAAGGGGTGTGAGTGACCATTAAATGACTGGGCCAGTGCTGACAAATTTGTAGCATTATCAATCAAATTGGGCCATTTTGTAGACCTGTTTGTACCGGACAGAATGTGTTCCGAAATCGTGAAGCAGACAGACTGAATAACTGTGGTGTTTTTCATCGTCATAATGTAATTTTATCATTCTGTACGTGAAGTTGCCTCTAGAGGTTTAACAATGATGATGGCAGTGACAATGATAAAGACGATGACCACGATGACGATGAAATTAACAACAGGTCTGGAAAGGCAGCTAACTCAGATTTAATAATTCAGGGCATAAACTTATAGCCTGTCAAAATGAGGCTTAAATAGCTTGACTTTGTCAGTTTATTACTATAAATAGGAGGTAACGCGAGCACACTTTCCGACAACAACAGCAACAACAAAAAATTACGATACTTCCATCTAGACTGTACGAGGGCTGATCAAATAGTCTTTAGTCTGACTATGAAGGAGATAGAAGCTTAACTTTTTCACTAGAGATATTTATTTTTTTACATAGTCTCCATCCAAAAGGACACATTTCTGCCATGTGTGGATGACCTTCAACAGACCTTCAGAATAAAAGTCCCTACTTTGATCGTGAAACCAGGCTTCAACTTCACTTTTCACTTCTTTTTATGTGTCAAAATGTCGGCCTTTGAAATGTTTCTTCAGTGCAGGAAATAAGAAAAAGTCTGAAGGAGCCAAATCTGAAGAGTATGCCGGGCGTGGTAAGATTTTGTAGCCACACGTTTCTGCAGTGGATGTTGCTACGACCGATCTGTGTGCGGGTGCATTGTCTTGGAGAGAAGGACGCCTTTTCGAAGTTTTCCTCGTCTTTTCTCTTTCAGAGATGACTTCAGTTTATGAAGCAAACTGGTTCTATTCTTTGGGAGATAGTCAGTGAGTATGATGCTTTCTTGATCCCACAACACAGAAAGATTGACCTTCACAGACGATGCCTGCACTAGTGCCTTCTTTGGTGGAGGTGAAGAAGGGGTTTTCCATTGTTACTGGCACTAGACTAGCATTTCATTTCAGGATAAAAAAGAAACGCTATTGTTTCGTCCATGGTTACCAGTCTCTCGAAGAAATTAGTTTGTTCACGACACCACTTGAGCAGCATTTGTTCAGGAGTGAGAAGGCGTGACACCTATCTCGCAGAAACTTTCGTCATATTCAGCTCCTTTTGAAGAATGTTCTCCACAGATCCATAAGAAAGATCTGTCTTCTTCACAATGTCTCGAACATTTACCCACCTATCTTCCAGTCCTAGCTTTCTCACTACCGACACATTTTGTTTTGTCACAGCAGACACTGGACGTCCAGATCTTGACTCATCTTCAACACTCCAATGCCCACACTTAAACTTTCTTACCCAGTAGGTTATCACCTGATACGGTGGGCATTTCTCTTTGTAAATGGCAGACATTTTGTCAAATATTTCCTGTGGAGCGTTCCCATCAAGATGTAAGAATTTTATCACGGACCGCACTTCGTGTTTCTCCATCTTCAGGTGATGTTGTCTGCTGAAACATGATGCTTTTCAAGTGACAGGTCAGTCTGTACAAGGGTGGTGAACTTTATAGCTCGCCAGAAGAAAAACCGTTCATCGTAATTTCCCTATTTTTTGCACACCCGCCTGTCTATACGTAATGTACTCTATGTGAGAATTTTGAGGCTCTACGATCATTCCTTCATAGTCAGACAAAACATTTTTTATCAACCCTCGTAAACAGACAAGGTTACAGTTTTAGAACGTGTATATTATACATATTGTACTTTACTTCGGCCTACGCTTCAACACCAGTGTGTTACGATCCCACACTCATGCTCTTAGGAAGCGATCGCCAAAGATTAAGCCCAAAATGGCCATCGCCACTCCGCTATAAATATTTCATAAACCTCTTAACAGTAGAGTGAGTATCAGTCGCTGTGCCGCTGTGCATTCAACACTACATCCAAAATGAAAGCAGTGGCAGCTGAAGAAAAACAAAACAGCAAAAACCAAGCTGAGGAGCCAAAACAGGTATACGTAGAAAAATCTTATATATATATTATTATTTGGCCATAATTTTGGAACTAGTAAGGATATTGATCTCAAGTAAAGAACAAAATTTTCAGAAATGAATGGGGATTAATATTCTATCAATAATTTAATTTTTATATCTGGAGAGATATGAAGGGTTTTCCCATGCACCCACACAATTGTATAGATTAGTTTTCTGCTCGAAATCCAGCTTTAGTCCCTTCCTCTCCCTCCCTCCTCCCTCCCCTAATAGCCCTCACAATGTTTTTTATTCTACTTCATTGGACAGCGTGTTCCCTGCAGTGGCTCAGGATTAGTCAAGATGATACAATGTCTAAGCCCCTATGTCATTTACCTCAGATACTCTCGCTCCATAATGCAAATTGTACTGCCAAAACAACAACCAAAAGTCTCATGGTGTCGGGTGGGGACCCACAGAATGAAATAAATCTACAGAAGCACTGCTAGCTATTTTTCGGATGTTGCCAAAGTTCATCATCGGCAGGAGACTTATACTCTCAATACACAGCGATCAACGTAGCAATACGTAGTCAAGAAGCACTGTTGTCACAGACATGCCGAGGAAAACAGTGTGGTTCATACGGGGATTTGAGGGTCGCTGTCATTGACATTATTCATGAGGATTAATTTTTCTGTAGATTTTTTTTTATTCTGTGTGGTGGACCATGAAATTAACATATTTGTATGTGTTGCCATAACAGGTCTTTACTTTTTGCAGTTACAGTTTCTTTTCGTCATGCTCATTCCACATTTATCTAAGTCACTTTTTGAGGTTTTGAGAAATCTAACACTCTGAACTTGTTGCCGAAGGCAAAATAATGAAGTAGATGTGGATTCGCTGGGAAAATTGGGAGCAGTTGGAACAGTTCAAAACATTAAAAAAAAAAGTCAAGGCAAATGCGGAATGAGCATGGCTTCTGTTTCTTTCTTGACCACCAAACCAGTTCATTCAAGAAAAAGAACAGCAATGATTGCGACCTTTTCCATGTAAATTCACGCTGTCTGCACTTTCCTCATGGGCGGTGCCATAAGGGTGGGACTAGGGAGGTCGGAACATGGCCATGCAGCCCAGTTCCTCTTACCAATTTTTCATTTCAGTTTCCTCTAATCTCTAATCCCTATACGCAACGTGCACAGTTTATACTTTCTCTCTCTTTTTTTTCTCTCTTTCATTCACTCTCTCTCTCTTCCACCTTTGCTCTGATTAATTTTGATTTTAAGCAGGATCCACCCTCTCAAAATTGTGTCTGATTCAGTTTCAGTTGTCTGAGTGGAAACCTAATTAGCGGCTAAACTGGTAGAATAGCAAGCAGGGGGCGTCCACCTGCAAATGGTGCTAAGTCACATTTTGCCAATTATCGTGGAAACCCTATTCCTTGATTGAGGGAGCACGTTGTATGATCTCATAGTCATATACCAAAGACCCATAGTCAAACTGTGGCAATAACAATGGGTATTCAGACCTTGTTCCCAATCCACGACCAGTATAACTAACGACCAGAAAAAAATAACCAGCGCGTCTCACTCTTCGCAGATGCAAAGTCAGTCCTTCAGTTATGACAGTCAGTCAGCAATGACAGTCAGTCAGCCATGACAGTCAGTCAGCCATGATAATAGTACCGTCTTGAAAAGATGAAAAATGAAACTACAACTTTATCTACCCCGTAGCGAAATTGTTTTACAACGTCATACAATGTTATACATCTCATTCTAATACAGACCCATAACAATACACATAATACATGTACATACATAATATTACAAATGAAATACATAACAATGTCATTGCTGGTCGCAGCTATGCAGCGCCTTGGTCCCTCCAGTTCTAAAGCCAGGTACTCATTTAAAACCTGAGTCAAGTGAGGAAATGGAAGGGAAGTGTCTTTCCCAAGGACACTACAACGTAAACAGCCCAGCTGGCGAGTCAAACATATACACTTTAGACTTGAAAGTCTTCAGTTTCTGAGTACGATTCACAAACCGCACGTACGGCCACGCTGCCTCCCAAGGAGACTGTCTTCATCTCCGTCCTTACTTTAGACATCCATAAGCATTTAATGCAGTTACGATGTTATACTGGCACTGCAGTAGATTCCAGAACACGCCAGCACAGGATACAAGGGTATAAGGGGGCGAATTTCCTACGTAAACTAAGGATAAGATAAGATAAGATAGACAAGATAAGATAAGATAAGATATAATTTTATTGTCCTAAATGGACATTGTCTTGTTTACCTTTATGCATAATAAACAGATTAACAACGTAATACTTAAACCTCGACCAACACCC
>JAWQUT010000025.1:757268-769922 GCA_033807755.1 Ellobium chinense | reverse complement strand
CCCACACACACACCACACACACATACGCACACTTCGTCCAAAGATTATATCATAGGAAACAAACAGCTGATGGTAGGAATAAATGGCGGTATCTCTCTCTGTTACATTCGATTGATCTTGCTGCCTAGGTTGGCTTCCATTATTAAACATTTCTGAAACGATAGTGAATTCCGTCTTTGACCTGTGCCGGCCTGTATATTTTTTAGGATGTTGATATGTATATCCCTCTGTCTGATTGTCTCATTTTCTGATTGTCTGTTTATTTTCCTGCTGATGTGTCCAGTGGTAGCTATCTATCCATACTTTCTAACGATTGTTAAGCTGGCAAATAAAGCTATTGAACTTTGGCGTCTTTTGCCACGTTATGAATAGCTTAATGTTCTATGTCTTCTCATTTGGGTCAATCTTTCGTGGCTTTTACTGCTTCAGAGATAGCTACGTGTAGGGGCCCAATAACGAATTAATAGGTAAAGTATTGGAGAAGGATGAAATCTCTTTTTTTGTTTTGTTTTTGACGTACCCACTAAAATCATAAGTCTGATCTCTACATGAGGTCTTTAATCGCAAGATGGCAATTGTTTCTCCAAGAACTTTCTTCAAGAAATATTTCACAAACAGACCGTTCTTAAACCATTATTTTCCGACAAAGCGTCATCAAATTTTACACAAAAAAAAAAGCGACAGCCAATAAACGCCAATGTAACAGACCATATCAGCCAATGATTTTCCTCTGACAATGGCAAAGAAGAAATCGGAAGCAATGACTGTTGAAATTGTGGTTTGCTATGCCCGAATGCCCGTGCATGCATGACAGCTAAAACTACGAAGTTTGCTTTATTCGATCTCTTTCTGTATTATTTTTTCTTCTTCGTCTCTTCGTGTGCTATTTGATGTATTTATTTAGATTTAATTAAATTTACTTTCTCTCCTTATGCACTTGCATTTTCCTGTTTGGTGGGTTTCTTTGTTAATCAAGAGTGGTTTATTCCGAGTGATGGATTGAGTCAGTGGGGTTCATGCTGATGAGGTCTTGTCATTCCTATTCCTAACCTTAAAATGCTTTACTTCGAAATCGATGTGTTCCAATTGATGGACGAATCGCTAAGGTTTTGAAGTTACCTAGCCACGGCCAGTTCGACCGGTCAGTCAATGAATGAGACAGGGATAAAGAACATACTGAAAACATTGCGCTTGTGAGGGCAGAACACTCGATATGGATATCATTTGTCAACCGAGTATTGACTCTATTAAGTATACTGGAGATACGACATCAATGGCAGAAACAGTATAAATAATCACTGAGTTTTGAGCTTCGCAATCCCTCATAAACTAATGTGACAATATGAGGCAGAATGACATGTTAGGCATGGGAATACATTCTTTTAAGATAGACTCTGATGTCCCGTGTCTAACATGAGGACCATTAAATCTTGTCCAAATATCTCAACGATGGGCGAAAGCTTTTCAAATTATGAATAAAAAAGGCATGCCTTTAAATATGACGATTGCACATAAAGAAAGAAAGAAAGAAAGAAAGAAAGAAAGAAAGAAAGAAAGAAAGAAAGAAAGAGAATCAGGATTTAAGGCAGGTTTTGTCTCCGCTTGTGGATTCGTCTCCCTTACCTTCATGGACATTTTGCCGACATGATGGCGGCGAAGTAGAGCGCTTGTCCTCTGGTGCAAACGGTGCCGGGTTTGGATCTTGTTGTTGACAGCGGTTTCCATCTTGGATATTTTTCATGCTGTTTAAAAAACAAAAGCCTCCTCTCCCCGTCACCTATCAACAACTCAACGGGCATTCATGGCTTGTTTCTGATATAGCCATGAACTGTACTGAACAGAACAGAAGGAACGTAAACACTATCTCAAACAAACAAACCTTAGATTTTCGACAGTCTCGAGGTACGGGTCGGTCTAAAGGGCACTGGCCATTCTCTCTCCATTGATACATAGCTCAGACAGACAGAGGCTCAGACAGACAGATGACTAAAAGGGCTCCTCAGTGGCGCTATGATGTTAGGGTTCCTTGGTGCAAGAGAAGCCAGTCTATCACATAGGGTATAATTATATGACATCAGCCGGTGGTCATTCGTCTTGTGGCACGCATTGTGCAACACGGCATTGTGGATGAAAGAAAAGATGAACAGCTCCTAAAGAAGATACGACTGAGGAGGAGAATGGTAAAATGGGGGAGGTTGTAGGCTCAGAGGGGTCAGCTGAGGAGCTGCAGGAATGAGGAGACAGTTGGTCAGAACAGAGCCAACCGTAATCAAATACTGACATGAATCGTTAGCATGAAAATCCTAACCCACTTGATGCTGACGACGAGGTGGAGATGTTGTGGGCTCTGGGAGGTCAGTTGTAGCGAAAGAAGAGGAAACGGCCGGTCAGAACAGAGCCAACCGTAATCAAATGATGCCAGGGATCGCAAGCATGAAAATCCTAACCTACTTAACACGGATGACGGAGCGCCAGTGAACCTGTCTGGATTGCGGGTGACACCAAAATCGAGTAATGAAGCAAAAAAATATCGTGCATCAAGTATTAACATGTTTGGATTTCGTGTTCACTGCTGTCATATTAATTGCATTGATAACTTCGGGTCAGCGGCGTCAAGCCACGCAGGAGAAAATGGTAAGATCTGTCGCACATGATCGTGATGGTGTGCTCTTTTTAAAATCCTTCACTGTAAAATGTGAATTGTATCGATCCTGTTTGGCAGGGAGTGAAAGCAGAGATTATATAAAAACCTGCAGACTAGTTGGTCTCAAAGGGGGTGAGGGCTATAAGCATGTGTCAAGATTAGGCTGTATGCTAGCCCTCCGCTAAGGGGCACTAAAACTAGAACTTTATGCACTCTTTCAAAGAGTATAGTTGTTCGGAGTGTCCTGTTTTGTTACATTATAGTATTTGATGTGAAAATGCTTAAAAATAGAGTTTTTGATGAAAGTGCTTATGAATAGAGAGTCTTTGGTCAAAGTGCTTAAGAATAAAGAGTGTTTGGTGAAAGTGCTTAAGAATAAAGAATCTTTGGTGGGAGTGATTAAGAATAGATAGTATTTGATGCAAGTGCTTAAGAAAAGCGTGTCTTTGGTGAAGGTACTTAAGAGTAGAGAATCTTTGGTCCAAGTGCTTAAGAATGGAGAAACAGACTTCGTTGCCACAATTCATACAAACGAAGTAGTGTGAACTGGCTTGTTTATTTAAAAAAGTAATAACGCGCATATAGTTGTTCTGGCGTGTCGTTGAAGAAGATGCCGAGGAAGGTGAGAAAGCTTGGGGAAGAAGATCAAAATGTTAAAGTTCCGCGTGTTTATTCAGGTTTGGTAAATGAAATATTCAGAAAGTTTACAATAGTTCAACTGCAACCTGAACGTGAAAGGCAATGAATAAAGGAAAGACGGGAGAGGAAAACAAAAGAAAAAATGAATGAATGAATGAATGAATGAATGAATGAATGAATGAACGAATGAATGAATGAATGAATGAATGAATGAATGAATGAATGAATGAATGAATGAATGAATGAATGAAGAAAGGAAAAAGGAAGGAACGAAGGAAGATATGAATGAAGGGTGGAAAGAAAGAAGGAAGGGAAAAGGCAGGAAGGAAGAAAATAAGAGAGGAAGGACGGGGAAATAAGTTGCTGGACAGCAGCTGATAGTGTGATCTTCAAGAGGACGCGGGTTGGTGGGGCGNGAGAGAAGGAGGAGAATAGAGCGATGGGCCGAATTTTCTCCAATTAGAGAGTTGTATATGCACTCGGCACTTTACCCCGTGCGCCTGTCAGAGTGAGTAAAGTCCAGGATGTGTCAGCTCCTCGAAATTTTCCGGACCTCCGGAGTTCGCTTCCTGCCCCAAACCATCAGCATAAACCCTTGGAAGAGTCTAATGATATTGCCCTTAAAACGTGCATGAATTAAACCTTAACTTACAACATACTTACTTTAGCCTGCTAGAAACTGGCACCACGTAGATTTGACTGTTAAACTTCCTTATCAAAGGACATTTCCTCCTTGAGCTTGGTTTAGGGATGAGGACAGAATTAGAAAACAGACCCAGATCACAGGAGCCTAATCTGTTTTCCCTCTTTGAGCCAATAAATTGTTTTCTCTCTTGTCATTTATAAGCCATTCCACAGTCTCTAAGTCATCTTTAATAGTTTACAGAATTAAATGTTTGTGACTCTGGTTACAGACAACAATTTTTATCCATATAGGAATCTGTAACCAGAAAGGACACGTCTTGAGAGGCTTTCTAGACAAATATAATGATGATGGGGGTCAGCGGCGTGGAAGAGTGTCTCTCCGACAATGAGGACATACTAGAAAGCATGTCACAGTGACTTTTTCTGTTGCTCTCTGCACACATCGATCTTTGAGTGAATATATGTGAGAATGTCAGATCTTAGGAAACTAAGTCCCTCCTATCTCTAGACACTCTCTAAAGCACTTAGTAGTTAATGACAGGACTAGACCTAAAGGCTAGTTCTGGTCTTCAGAGACAATGCAGCAACTCATTAATAAGACTGGAAAAACAATTTCTGACGAGTTCTGGCTGACAGAACTGATATAACATGAGTGGGAGCTCTGCAGTAGACATCTTCAGTTCACTGGAAAAAAAACTTACATTCACCTAGTTTTGCGGGACGCTGACTGTTTGAAATAATCCGAGCAAATGGCCAGAAATTACAAGACCATTTGCTTTGCCAGCTGAGACCTTGCGCAGTAAATAATGGGATCTCTTGCCATCATAAGAATTGCATTAGTGCGTTGGTGCTGAATGCTCCCTTACTTACTTTCAACATACAGAGTTAATGTAGTTCTTACGACGGTAACAGATCCCATCGTTAACGTGCAAGTTCTCAAGTAACTAATAAAAAGCAATTTAGAAAAACCCAGATTTTGTTGCACTTTCGGAAAAGTGCCTGTGAGCACAATATCGAGGTCGTTGACTGGGTTTTCCAGGGCCAAGCTGCACTGTGCCGCTAATTTCTGCTACTCTGTCTATCTCATTAGAAAAAAAAAACAACCATGCACATCCGATATTTCATGTGACATTTCACATTAAGAGCGGCATGGTTATTAATGATTTTATACGGAAACAACTCACAGGTGTGCCGGGGAAATAATACGGTTCGTGGTGTTTGGGTATTAACGTACCACATTTCGTAATATTTCGTTTTGTACTACCTTGTTCCATGGTATCTCGTTTCCCAAAGCCCCATCCCGTTGTGGTACCTTGTTCCGTAGTATCTCTTGTCCTAGTGCCCCATTCCGTAGTGGTACCTTGTTCCGTATTATCTCGTTTCCTAGTGCCCCATTCCGTAGTAGTACCTTGTTCCGTATTATCTCGTTTCCTAGTTTCTCATTTCGTAACACTTTGTTTCGTTGTGCCTCATTCCATAATACCTCATTCCATAGTACCTCATTTCGTAATACCACGTTCTGTTGTACTCCATCTCTTAGTACCTCGTTTCTTAGTACCTCGTTTCTTAGTACCTCGTTTCTTAGGACCTCGTGTCTTAGGACGTCATTTCGAAGTGTCTCGTATTAAATAGCGCATTGTGTAAACTGGCATTTACAAATAAGCGAAGACTGTTCTTACTTAGTCAACTACAGCAAAGCTCTCTTCCGGTTTGAACAAACTAGAAATGTTACTGCGTCGTCAAATCTCGCTTTGTAAAATATAACATACACCAACCAATAAGAGCCAATGTAACAGACCAAATCAGCCAAGCATATTCCTCTGGAGAAGTGGAAAGCGGAAGTAATGACTGCTGGTGTTATGGCTTACCATGCCCGGATGACCATGCGTACATTATAACAGAGACTGGTCCACTGGCTTTCAAGTTGTATGCGTGGCTAAAGCTGTCAGCGGTCCGTTATGTCAGTTTGCTGCTGGTTGAATGGAGCTTGCGTACTTGGAGAGCGTTTTTCCAAAACTCAGTATATGCACTTTCGTTGAAAAGTGAGTTGGTGGTGTATTTAAAGATGCATGTGTGTGTTAATTCATTCAAAACTTAATCGAGCTCAACATCTGCTTTCCTTCAAATTTTACGTCATTTAACAGTAAATAAAAATATATGTGTGAAGAGCAATCGCTGTACTGTAAATTCCCTTTATTCCAAAAATATTCAGCGACCGAGAAACGCTCTTCAGTTATCGACAGCTTTTCCAGCTATTCTAATACAATAATGAGTAGATCTAACGGAATAATTTACTGCACACTATTGGAAAATTCCAGATCGAATGCTTAGGAATATCATCATCTCAGCTGACTTGGTTTTGAGTGTACATTTGGTATAATTCTGGGACTCTTCCACTGTGTATGTGAACCAGTGGTAGGAGTAGGGTTAAGAAATAAAAGCACCGTATGCAAGGGCATTTCAGGAGAGTCTAAGAATTACACCAATGGACAGTGGCTCACTTGTAAACGGCGCTGACCATATCGTTATTCGGGATCAATCTTGTCGTAAGTCCACAAATGACTTCAAAGACATAAAACAGTATTATTTTCGGATGGCGATATGATACGAGCATATATTATGACTCTTAACCCTTTATTTACCAATTTAGCACCTTTGTTCTAAACTTATATACCTTGTCAACAGGCATAACTCAGTCAAACTTGACAAAATAAAATTTCAACGGTGCGTAACGGACAACAGCGGGGCGATGTGATAAAACTCGGTGACGGTCGTTGAAGAGTGAATTGGTAAAGATAAATAACCGAATTTTCCGTCTTGCTGACCGATAAAATGTTGAGCAGACAGTTATACTGATTCCAGGCTGGAATTAACTGCTAATGACTTTCAGATCTACAACTAAATCTACGCTATATTATAGCAGGGCCGTGTCAATGACCTGCTCGGGAGGTCATGACTAATGGAACCCAGATACTCAGGATTATATCTTACGAGGTTTCCCGAAGGACTGCGCTTCCTCCTTAACTCTTAACAGTTACACCTGTTTTCAGGTCTTGTGGCACACAACCATGGTTCGGATTGTTTGAGAGCTATTTCTGTGCTTTATTTGGCCATAGATATGTAATGTTATATATCATTTTATTCAGCTTTAGACTTAGTGAAGAGAGCGTATCAGCTGCGAGTGCTGTGAGTCAGCTGTTTAGAGTAATGGCTAGCGGAAGGACACGGTGTAGAGTCCGGTGGCATGATGTGTTGTCAAAAACATCCATTTTAGATTCATTTTACTACTGCAATCACCTATTCGCAATTACGAAACATTTTTTATCAACCAAAAGCGTAAAAGACATTAAAAATAAGGGTCCTGTCTAACAGTTATTTTTATCGATTGCCGAGGATCAAAATTCAAGGGATGGAATCATTAAGAGTTAAAGACCCGCACGAGGTTGAAAAGGAGAAAGGAGGCATGATGGGACACTAATTCATGAATGTGAATTCTATGACACGCTTCAAATCGGAACACTACTTTTCCCCCTTGGTTTAAGAAATAAGAGTAAAGAATTTCATAGATTCAAGATTTTAAGATTGTTTATTTAGGCAAAAGCCAATCACATAACAATATATTCAACATTTCAGAATGAATAAAAAAAGGGAAAAAAGGACAAAATAAAGAAAAAGTAAAAAAAAGTGCATAACTGACAAATTTACTAACTGGCATCTCTCTCTGTCTCTCTCTGTCTCTCTCTGTCTCTCTGTCTCTCTCTCTCTCTCTCTCTCTCTCACACACACACACACACACACACACATACACACAGACACAGACACAGACACACACACACACACAGTCTTTCTGTGTGTCTCCCTCTCTCTCTCGCTTTCTCGCTCTCGCTTTCTCGCTCTCGCTTTCTCGCTCTCGCTTTCTCGCTCTCGCTTTCTCGTTCTCGTTTTTCCCTTGGTTTACGAGTAAAGAATTCCATAACGGATAGAAATTTTGCAGACCGCTAATTGTTTACGTTTTCTCCACACATTGCGGTAAAGAAAATTAATAAAAAATAAAACGTTTGATGTTTGATATTTGAGTCGAGTCAACGTCCACGACTGTTTGTAGACAGGGCTTGTCTTCCGACTATAACGATGGGATGGTACAGCTTTAAAAAGGGCTTTAGATAATTACTGCGCCTCAAATTATTGGAGGCCAGATTTGGCTCAAAATGATCATGGGACAGAGAGGAAATGGATGCTTGATATAAAAAAAAAAAAAAAGTTTAGTGAGGAGAAAACAATCAACTCTAGCTTCAGAGAGATAATAAAAGAAAAAAAAATGGTGAAAGGAAACGAAAAGATACTATACAGTACGTATGGACGCTCATGTGCCCGATCTGTTTGCTATTTGTTATTAAATATTAAATCATTGTTTAAAGCTACATTAGAGGTGCTGTGAAAACAAGTGAAGTGCCCTTGGTATCAATATGTAGCCGAATGTTCTCAAAGTAAAAGGGTCGTCCATGTCTCTTGCGGTTACTGGCAGCCTCCAAGAGTGTTGAGATCGAGGTAACAGGTAGCAGCTGCAGCTGGCCTTAATGGTGTTATTAAGGAGGTGTGGCCTCCCTTTGATGTAGTAGATCAGCCGGTAGGCTTGAGATTTTCGGCACCTATTAGAGGGGCAAGTCACTCATTGTGTACAACCCAATTAATCCTCTAACATATAAAATCCTCCTTTTTTTGAGGCCCTGCCAGCCAGTATCTGGGTGTAGAAATATGCAAAATGACCTGTGATCTAAATAAAGCATCCAATTTCAAAGTTTCAGGTATAATTTAAGCCTTCTAGATTAAAAAAAAAATAAAATGTATGAGTCTATGAATTAGCACGCGGTCAAAACCAGCCAAATGAAAAATTGGGGACCAATTCAAGGTGACCTTTTTCAAAAGAGTTGTGAAAAAAGTTTGGGCGTTGACACCCCCCCCCCCCCCCCNCCCTTTTTCTTCCCGTTAAAAGATCGGGCAAAAGAAGTACTTTAACCTCCATGGAAGAAATTTTCCCGAAATCAGAGTGATATTTGTAGAATAACACAAAATGTTAATAGGGCCAAAAGAAGAAAAAACAATAGGGTTCAAATACCTTGAGAAGGAGCTATCCACGGACGGTAATTATGGAGGCTTGGTTGGGGGTGGGGGGTGGGGAGGGGCAGGGGGAGTATACTGACTGTTGTATCCATCACTTTGACGTGGAGATTTCAGGTTGTCTGACAAGAAAGAAATGGAAGGAGGAAATGGAGATGGGAAAATGGCTACTTCCGGTGGTCTCTTGACAAATCACGGAGTCGCAGTATGTCAGGGTGCCCTGCTTCTTGCAGTCTTTTGTCTTTCATTATGTCATCGTATTAGTGGTGGTAGTAATAGCGGAAGAAGTGGTGGTGATGGTAGCAGTAGTAGTAGTAGTAGTAAAAGTGGTAGAAGGAATAGCAGTAATAGTAGCTGTTATTGTAGTAATAGCAGTAGTAATAATAGTAGTGGTGATGGAGGTGGTAGTATGAGTAATAGTAGTAACAGTAATAAAAGTAGAAGTAGTAGTAGTAGTAGTAATGGTAAAAGTATTAGTAGTAATAAACAGAGTAATAGTAGTAGTAGTAGTAGTAGTAGTAGTAGTAGTAGTAACAATTGCAGTGGTGGTAATAGTGGTAACATTAGTAATAATAGTGCTGGTGTTACCAGAAATGATAATAGTAGTGGCAGTGATAGTGGGAGTAGCAGGTATATATTAGTAGTGGTAGTCGTAGTAGTAATAACAGAGATGGTAGTAGTAGTATTGATAGTAGTACTAGTAGTTGTCGTCTTACGGAAAGAAGGAGTAGATTGCAGTAGTAGTGGCGGTGATAGTGTAGAGAGGTTAGTATTAACGAAAACAGTTCTATTGAATTAATAAGTGGAAATGTCAATATGAAGGCTAGCTAGTTCATAGAGAAAAAAAATAAGTAATCGCTATTCTAGCTGAGACCGGCGCAAAGTGGTTGGTTCAGTTTACTTTCCTCCCTATCAGTAGCATCTTTTTGTCTTTGTTGTGAGAAAGCCAGTAATTACTATATTTTCTATGACAGCGTTCTGTGTCATTTTGCTTAGCCGTCAACCCACATTCAGTAACCTCGCAGACCCTTGTCTGAACTAGAACAACGAGCAGGATGGTTATACAAGGCTAATTTACGCGTTTTAAAGATGGCGTTTTGACATCAAGAAAACAATATTTCGAACGAAGAGCTCTATTGTCGTGGGAGGCACAAGGGAAGTATTGCCTCAGGCAAGAGTCATCAAAAGGACATGATAACCATCAGAATGTCTTCCTTAGTCTCATGCTTGCCATAGATATCTTCTACATTGGCGTAGAGTATCGTATTCCACAAATAAGAAGATCTGAAGACGAAGGGGATCGCAGACAACCATTTCATCTACTAAGTTTTCTTTAAAAGTGTTATGTTTTTAGAGGTTTGAGATCGTAGTCATCTGTGAACAGAGCGCTGCGTTTTTGCATGTTGTGCGATACAGCACTAGAGCTGAACCCGGAACTGCGGCAAATTTCGTGAGCAGAGGCAGCTTGGCTGTGCCGTTTGTGAGTCATACTGAGAAATTGATGAGTATTAAGTCTAAGATGTGTGTGTTTGACTCGCACACTTGACGGTTTATGTTTTTCCTAGGGAAAGACACTTCACTTCCATTTCCTCTCTCGACTCAGGTGTAAATGAGTACCTGGCTTTAGAGCTGGGGGAGGGGGAGGGGAACCAAGGCGCTGCACCGCTGGTAACCAGCAATGACTTTGTTATGTAATTCATTTGTAATATTATGTATTCACATGTATAATGTGTGTTGTTCCATATCTTTATATTATGTATTATGAATGAGATGGATACCATTATATAACATTGTAAATCAAATTCCCTACGGGGTAAATAAAAGTCGTATCTTTATTTTCGTTTTATACTCATCTTCTACAATATTCCCTTTGTGCCGGGATTAGGGGTTAAGGGTAGGTTTATGGGTAGAAACAACACCTGGGACAGTCCCTAGACATTATAATGGTCTAAGAACTCTCTCATGTCGGTGTTATTTTTTTCTAATCCTAACAACAACAATAAAAATAACTTTATCAGCTCAGGGATACATAGTATGCCTTATGAGCAAACGATATAGATAAAGCGTATCAATTACATCACGACGAGCAATACATTTAGAGGCGCAAAGAAAAAAAACAACATACAGAGGGCACGCACATAATTTCAAGCTATGTTTTTCCAGGAGACACTATAAACCTAATAAATGTACATACATTTTTTAACCTTATTGATCCTATAGTTCTTAATAATTCACTATATTTAATGATAGTTGAGGTTTGTATCTAAAATAAATTGATAAATATATAATCCTTTCTTCTACATAATTCTAATAAATTCAAATAAATAGTGGTATTCATCTCCTACACTTTTTGAACATAATGGACATAATCGGTCTTTATACTCTAAATTATTGAATCGCTCGGTTTCTATTGGTAATCTGTAATTGCTTGTTCTAAATTTCACTAAAGCTTAATATAACCCTAATCCTAACCCTAACCTAAGCTCTAGATGGAAGCGCCATGGAATATTGCACATTGTCATGATGGAAGTCAGACATTCAAAATATGTATGCAGTGCCTGTGTCCGGCAGCCTAAGTAGGCTTTTCATAAATAAGGGTTAGGTTGATTTAAGGGCAATATCATGACATTCTCCCAAGGGCCTACGTTGATGATTAAGGGCAAGAATCGAATCCCGGAAGTACCGTAAATTTCGTAAACAGAATAGAAGTACCATCCATGGCAATACAGTCATCAGAACCATCCTAAAATTCTAAGCAAAATGATACCAAATTGTGTCTATAACCCAGTTTGTGAAATACGATCTTCTACATACGAGGTCAAACATGTCTTGCTTTTGTTAGTGTACATTGACCCCCGCAGCTACTTTACGATACTTTCTACTGTTGTTGACCTATTCTTGTCATGAATTAAATTAAACGACTTATCTATGTCAGGCATTCATTGCTGTTTTCTGACAATACCAGTCTATTGAGGGCTGTAAACAGAGAGGAAAAACAACCTCATAAAGTCGACAGTCTAGTCGCGATAAACCGTCCCATCACCCCCATTAACACTGTTTTCTAAGTTTACAATGCCCTTTCAGGATGCTCCTGCTCCTATTAGGCGATTCATAGCCAGAGCTAGGTCAAGTAAACTCTCAACCTGCTTGTCTTAGTATCTTAGAGATGATCCATTATCACTGTCATCGTCATTATCATTTTCTTTTTTTTTTGCAAAACGTTTCTGCGCACTGAATGTAAATAAGTAAAGCAAGAAAACTATAACAATTTAACAAATTTAATACATAAATTTTCGGACTGGCGTCCTTCTTCAGGAGTAGAAAGTCAATGAACTAAGAATGAAATGTTATTAAAAAAAAAACAACAACAACTATGATCAACAGTCAAGAAACTTGAAAAGCTTGAACAGACACAGATATCTAAGGAACGGAACAAAGGCGAACAATAACAGTGAAGATGAACGGTAGATCAGCACTCGGCAAGTATACACTATCTTCTTTTCCCTATCGTCGTTATCATGATCACCATCATCAGTATTATCTCAGATCTGGAGTTTTCATGATAAGATAAGATAAGATAAGATAAGATAAGATAAGATAAAAAGATA
>JAWQUT010000025.1:742268-752268 GCA_033807755.1 Ellobium chinense | reverse complement strand
TATGAGTATCGGTGTCAAATAGAATGTGCTACAAGAGAAGTGTAGTTTTATATGTCATCAAGTAAATTAATTTACAAGCGTGCGTGTAACATTAGCTCTCTTCACCAACTAAGCGTCTCTGCAACATTTAAAAAACGTCTATACCTGCCGATGGCCGGGTGTGCAATTACTGGCATATAGCTGCAATGAAAAAAAAAAGTGACATGAAAGGATCGCTAAGCTAAAACAATATCTGCTGATCGCAGTGTTAGTGTAAACATACGTGCATGTATGACAGGTATAGAAAAGTATAGTCACATCTGCTTGATTTTATTTACCCAGTTTTAATCAAAATAACGAAATATTCACCTGGTGGTTTGTTGTTTTTTTTTGCCGGTCGCTCATGAAAAATTCACCTGGGTTTTTTTTTTGCCGGTCGCTCGTTCTTGTATGAATCTAAAACAGTGAAACCTCTGCCGACGGTTTACTAGCCCTACCAAATAAATGAAAATGTAAACAAGACAAAGTAGTGAAAAGTTTATGATTCGTTTCTCCCATAATTTCCTACAGAGACTGTGATCGAATCTAATGTTTCTTGAAAAAAGAATGATCTCAAGTCGGCCACCCCGTCTCCTCTCCATCTTATCTTGTTCACGTTTACTTGAGATCTTGTGCAGTGTAACCCCATTCTTTTCATGCACTTTTGACTGACATAGTATACCTTCCCCCTTCCCACCCCCTTCCTTCCAAACCTACGTGAGTGAGTATGAAATTAATACCTCTGCTGTGTTTTTAGCATTCTAATTGCTCAGCATGGTGTGGTGGAAAAATACAACGTGTAGTTAATACCTTCAACAGTATATATACCTACTTGCGGTTAAGAAGGCGTAATACGAAACTGCTAACCTATTTGCGGAATCAGTAATAAGCTCAGAGTCAGCGTAGAGTATCACTTGTTGCCCTGAGAGTCAGAGTAGAGTATCACTTGTTGCCCTGAGAGTCAGAGTAGAGTATCACTTGTTGCCCTGTTCGCTTGGCAAATCTTCAGTCCATACTTCCCTTTTTGCCTTTCCCTAGAGTCTAGAGACTAGAGTTAGAATTCTTTGTGCCACGGGCTGGAGAAAGGTGGGGGGGGNGGGGGGGGGGGGGGGGGGGTCCCTCTGTCAGTAAATAGTAAGGGCTCTGCAGGAAGACTTTGCCTTCTGCCCCCGTCTGCCATTGCAAAGGTTAAAATTTCAACAACAACAACAACAACAACAACAACAACAACAACAACAACAACAACAACGACGACGACGACAACGACAACGACAACGACAACAACCACGACAAAATTCGTTTGTTCCTTCTTTACTGCATCTCTTTTTCTCTTTCTTTTCTTTTTTTTTCTCTCTCTCTCTCTGTTACCTTCCCCTTAATATTCCTTCCAATAAACATTTTTCTCAACCTCCGTCGGAAGTGGGGGTGGATAGGGAAGGGGAGTGGGGCCTGCCCTTGTCACCCAGAGAGCATGCAGAACTCGTTAGAATACCATTTTTTTTTAAGGCAAATGAAAGCAAAGTAAAGAAACACAAGACCTGGGCTTACCATAAGTACATGTAGTGTTGACATAGAAAAAAAATCTTGGAGAATCAACTTCTTCTTTTCTATCTAAACAGTTCAGGATGCTGCTGTAATATGTCCTCCCTCCCTCCATCCCCACCCCTTTTATTTTGCAATGTCGAGACTTATTTCTTTTCCTTTCCTTACAATAATATAATGACGCTTTTGAGGGATGCGAAAAGTGACAGGATACTTGTGGCCGATAACTGAATCTGTAAGTATCGTAATACTCAATTTCAAGCTGTAAGTATCGAAAACATCCATTCTCGTCCTTAATATTGGGGAGGCATTTCGATACTTTTTCATTATTTTCGATGTCATGTGATCCGGTGGGCTGTATCCTGGTAGCTAGTTTGGTACTGAGAATCTAAAGGAGATAGCAACTAATCTCGCCACTTTCGATACCGTTTTGATGTCAAAGTATTGTAGGCACATTAGTGCTTCCTCTTACAAGAAGTTACTAAAGATCCGATAAGTATCAGTATTACGTTTGATGATTTTGATATTCCATCATTGTATGGTGGGGCAGGCATAAAAGAAAATAATTCAAAAGAAATTGGGGAGGAAGGAAGGGAAAGGGAGGAAATCCTGTTTTTGCATCGAAAGTGCTAAAATGGTATCGTATCTCCAGAGCTTGACTTTCGATACTGAATGAAAATTCCTAAGTATCAAAAGTATCGATACTCGGCAACCATGATGTCCACCACTTTGTGATCCGAAAATTTGAGATCATCACCTTCATGCCTCTGTCAGAGCTAGACCGATGAGATAAAAGGTTATTCACCTGTATGAGTATGAGTGGCGTTTTAGAGATGATTTTTATTATTCGTTATTGGCAGCTGCAGGTCACTGACATAAAAGTGGGTCTGTGCTGCATAATGTGATTTTGTTGTTTGTTTAGCTTGAAGCCTGTTTATAAACTGAAGTGAACGGAACAATTAATTGTGTAGGCCAAGTCACTCATATTCAGTGCACTGTGCTGTGTACCGAATTCATAATTACATTAAAGGTTAGATATATCCGTACAGGTGTTTGACATCCTTTAATTATTATTTTGTCTGCCGATGCCCAGATCGTGCATTAAGTGGGCAGATTTTAAGGCTTCATACAACCAGTTATATATATAAGCCTTCATAGATCCAGCATAAAACATTCATGTTTGGGTGATACAGCTATCATTCTATAGTACATGTAATTGGAGTGTTCAACTTAACAGTGTGATATACGTTAGATTGAATGGATTGAGATATTATATTTTTGCCATACAACTGGCTTTAACGCGAGTTCTTGGGCGGAATAGAGATTAAGACAAGAAAAATCGCCGTATTCGTCTGCGGTTGTTTTTTTCATTTTCTCCTTTCTTTTTTTAAAAATTTTCTCACTTCCTTACTCTCGTCTTCTCTCTGATATGAAATATTTTGTATTGATCTGATGTTGTGTTATTGACCCAGAGCATAATAAAGACTTTGAACTGCATGGAATTGGTATTGGTTTAAGGTAATCCTTAAAAATACCACGAGAAGATATTAATGTAATCTCTATTATCGGAAACGGGTGATGTGCAGGCCTCAGTAGTATTAGAGTCCTTTCAAGCCTTTCTAACAGAGCTGTGCTTCGTAAACTTACTTTGTTAAAGAAGGAAGAATTTTTTAACTGAGGTGAATAAAATTATGAAACTGCCAGCAGTGCGTCATTTTGTGGTACTTATGTCAAGAGTCATAAAGGTTATGTTTCTTAGTTGCTGCGCGCTAGTCCTGGCGCTGAAGTTTATGCACTTGCTACCTGCTCCTCTGGAAAGTGGCGGCCATCATCTACGGTTTCATATTAGTTAATGAAACTTCTTATTAATGGCCTTATGTCGGAGGAGGATGAGACAATAATTAATGGTAGTATGTATACTAATGAATGAGGCAAAGACGTAAGTACAGTAAACAACGCTCGGAAGTCAGTTCATTATGTCCTAACTGTTCCGCATCAGGTGCAAGCATTTTGGCTTGCCTAGAGCTTGATACTTTCTTTGCTCAGTATTGAATAAAAGGACCGCCCCTTTCGCATACTTGCAGGGACCAAACAAACGTAGGTGAGGCAATGAACAGGGTAGTGACTGATTAAATCCTTAGCAACCCGCGACATGCATACGTCTTTTTCTTCCCTGCGGCATAGGACTTTTCAACGGTTTAAACTACAGACACTTGAAAAGCAAAAAAAAAGAAAAAAAATTATCTGATACTAAAAACGTCCTGTATCGGTACAGTTCACCTTGAAGCAGAACAATGATTTTATCGCTTTAGATCCAGTTTCACCTCCCAATATTTACGTTACGTGCAGTGGCAGAGCTAATTATAATACACTGTCATCTGACGCCCAGACCTGCTGTACCGATTAATTCGCCTTCAAATGGAGTAATGATGTAGCGGCACAAGAGGTTTTTAATTAATTTGCAACTTGCACCCAGAATCGTGCGCTTAGGTTATTGAAGCGAAACACTTCGTCATCCTGGGTGTTTTTTTCTTTAAGGCATTGTTCACTACCGCCTTCTCCTCCCCTCCTCACTCACTCACTCACTCACTCACTCACTCACTCACTCACTCACTCACTCACTCACTCACTCACTCACTCACTCACTCTCTCTGTCTCTCTGTCTCTCTCTCTCTCTCCCCCCTTCAACCCCCACCCCCCTTATATCTGGCAAAATTATTATGCTAACATCGTATATGTCGAAACAGATATTAACCATGTCTGTCTTTCAGACTCAAAATAAAATCGCTTCTTGGCTGAGTCAAGCCACTGGTATGACAAAAAAGCGCAATATGTTTATTTTCTTAAGGTGAAAAAAAAAGGCATAACACTATTCTGGCCTTAGTTACAGTTATTTGATGTGGAATGGGGTCACCACATGCAATGAAAAAAAATAATGAGAAAATCGCGATTGAAAAACAAGTTCATTCTACATAATTTAAATAATATTCCTCCCCACAAAAACTCAAAATTCATTCACAATCACTGCCAATTTGCCAATAAAATATACATTTTTGTGCAGAGAAATGATTTTACGTTTGCTATCTCAAACAAACAAAAATTCGATATTGGATAGCCCCAATCATCTCTAGAGCGTAATGTCTCAGTTCCTAGTCAGCGACATAAATCTAATTTTGACTGGCGGCAAGACTCTCGTAATGTTAAGTCTTCTGCCCTATAAGATCGCCCGGTAGCATCAGTGCTTCGCACCATAATTGTTATTGTCTCGCTGGATTACTTGCTGTCTGAGCGCGTTGATACCAGGTGGTCTAATCCGTCATTAGCTTCTCTAGGTTTGGAAGGGAGTGGTGAGTGAGGTTCGACCTATGCATCACGAGTACAGTAACATAATAGTTGTAGCGACTACATCCGGTCCTCGGGCTAGAAGGATTAAGCAGAAGCCGTGGAATTGTAATGAATCAAACTAAAATTTCGGAGCAGACATGATTGCAACATAACACCCTTTGTCACGATGTGGGTCGGGCGAGTGCCAAAGTGTAAAGTGCAAAATTTTGTTTTCTGTCTCATCATTGCCTTTACGAGGTTAATAACATATTTTGTTTATAGCGTGCAGTGTACATGTGTGTATATTGTGTGTACGTGTATGTGTGTGTGTGTGTGTGTGTGTGTGTGTGTGTGTGTGGGTGTGCGTATGTGTGTATATGTAGGTGTGTGTGTGTGTGTGTGTGCGTGCGTATGTGTGTATATGTAGGTGTGTGTGTGTGTGTGTTTATGTATGTATGTATGTATGTATGTATGTATGTATGTTGTATGTATGTATGTATGTATGTATGTATGTATGTATGTATGTATGTGAGTGTGTGTGTGTCAGGGGCGTAGCGTTTATGTAATCTATGAATCTGAGATTACCAAAATGATAGCTATTTGACTAACACAATTTAATTATTTTTCAGTGTTCTCTAAACTGTTCAAACATCACCTTAGTCCTGTTTCACCTGTGAACCATTAACAAGCAATGACAACAATACGATTTTGTCAAGGTTAGCTAGTTTTCTTCTCCGATGACCGGAAAGCCTATACACTGTCTCATTATCTCAGCACCCCATTTTCACAAGGCGGTGCACCCCAAGGCAATGTAAAGAGAGAAACATTTTTAAAAAATGGCCAGTAATTGCGGTAAAATTTGCTTACCCAATAGTCTGACGCATTTTTTTGTTTCTCTTCACGCAAGAACCTTTCCATGTACGACTTCTCAAGTTGTTTTCTTTTTAATTCGATGACGAGAGGCCGGTAGACGATCTACATCGCACCAGGGTCGCCAGATTTGGCTCTTTTTAAAAGCCACTGACTCCCAAATAACTCACTGATTCATTGGCTCTTTATTAGTTCCAACGGAATTAAGTCAAAATAATTAATTTCTTTACATAAAGTACTTATACTGCTCTCAAAATGTGAGGTATTTCAAGTGATCGAGATTCTGTCATAATCGTTCGATCCCAAAAGGATTGTCATTTAACAATCATTTCTTATGTCACTCTAACTGTGTAAAAAGGTTTAATATGATATCTATGATACTTACATATATCCAGTACACAGATAGTTCGAAGTAAGTTTTATTGTGTTATGTTAAATTTTGACAGTCTGCCCTCTCCAGATATGGTTTGACTATGTTTTTGGCTCTTTTTCGTATGCGATTTAGCTTCTGCTCGATGAAAAAACTCTGACAACCCTGGAGGTACCAAACATATTAGATACATTGCAGAACTCGTGACGAAAACAGCTTTAATTTGCTTTGTTAAATGGGAATCATTTCTAAGATCGCTAACCTTCTCATTGCTTCTTTAGACAGAGCAAGAGGAAGGAAATCTTAATACTTCTTTTTTGTTTTTGTTAAACAACAAAAATGTTTCACCGTCATGTGTTTGATTGATGTTATCGCTGCTTAATGCTGTTGCTGCTTTTGATAACCTAATTGAGATAACTTTACATTGGGAGTTTACAATATTATGAGTAAACTGAAACTCTCGATGTTTACAGAGACATGGCGATATTTTTTAACATATCCGCACGCACTGATGGTTTCAGACAGTCAGCAATCGATCTTTGTGCTCTAGTGGAGGAAAGAAATATCTGATGCAAGCGAAAATAAAAGCAAATCAAAATAAATATGCAATATTTTCCCTCTATACCCTTTCCCCACCCATCACCACCAGAAAAAAAACAAACAAACAAACAACAATAACGTGATAAGATATAAATGCCAGTATGCCAAAAATATCACCCTCGTTTCGCCCCTGAGTATAACTGACTGTATAAAAGTGTATACTTGTGCTTTTCCCATGGACAAAAATCGTGCCTATTTCTCGGCCCGACTGTATTGAGAAGCATAAATAAAATTGGATAGAATGCTTGGCAGTTACCTAGTTTGGCACTGTTCAGAATGCAGAAATGCAATTCTCCATTCCTTTCACTCTGATATTGTGCAAGAGTATATGAAACCACTAAAATCAGTTCAGTTGACTTATCACTCAGTTGGTGAATCTATATTATGAAATGATAATATGCAGACATCATGTAAGAGATACCTTTTGTGTTCAGTTATGATGGAAAGCTGAACTGGCCAACCATGGAGCACTGTCTGCATGGCACAGTAAAAGCATCACGCAACCAGATCCAGCCCAGTATCGACACTCGTCACCTTGCATCACTGTTGTATTGGTCTCAGTCACTTGCGATAACTTGGCAAATTCACTGTAGCCATTTTGCTTGCTTTCGAAATTGGTTGGTTGGTTGGTCGGTCGGTTGGTTGGTTGGTTGGTTGGTTGGTTGGTTGGTTGGTTGCTTGCTTGCTTGGTTGGTCGGTCGATTGGTTGGTTGGTTGGTTGGTTGGTTGGTTGGTTGGATGATTGCTTGGTTGGTTGCTTGGTTGGTTGCTTGGTTTTTGTCGGAGTTAAATTGGCCGTTTGGTTGTATTTTTGGCGACTATTTCATTCGGCGACTTCCAAATACCCAGAAGTAATTTCCCTAGAAGAAGAATATCAGGGTTTTGTATCAAAGATACTTTCGAAATCTCTCCCACATGTCTCACTTTATGTATTAGGTCTCCAACGCACACACCAATTTGAGGTGGTCAACGAGATGGTTAGTCACGTCACTTGCAAGAAGTTAAAACGGACGGTGGGCACTAAGTTGGCGAAAACTAATCAAGTTGGTGTGTGCAACAAAAGTTGGTATGTGCCTGGGAGCGTCTTGCACGCCAGAGACATTCCCCTAGTTTTACTGTATATTACAATACTATTCACTCCACGAATTCAGTATTCATCGTCAGACAAATCACATAAAGAATTGTCCATATTGTGGTAATTTGCTCATTATTATGAGTCGTAGGCGGATGTCGGCAGACATCGCTGACCTAAATGCAGGGCTCTGTCCGCCGAGTCACTTCCGCTATCACGCAAGAAAAGATTGGTTCACTGACTTGCAGACATTGTGAGTCATACCTACCCCAGATCAGACGTTCCCAGCCCTTTCCCCAGAACCTTCTGTTAGGGCTCCCTTCTTCAATGTCACTGACTGTTTCTTTTACCATGTGTTTGTGACTGTCATTCCTGAGTTGAGCTTAAGAGCTTCCCCCTAATCACCCCCACCCCTACCCCCTCCCTGTATTTTACCATGTGCTTGGGATTGTCATTCCTGAGTCTTATTTCGTCCCAAGCTTCTCTCTCTCTCTCTCTCTCTCTCCCTCCCTCTCCCTCTCTCTCTCTCTGTTTCTCTCTTTCTCTTACACCCACCTAACCCCCTCCCCTCCTCCCCACCGTTATCTTTTCACATCTGTTAGGAATCACATCATACCATGACATATTAAAATCTCTCTCATTCTCTTTACTGTCACTCTCACCCATACGCTTACACACAGCACACACAAACTAATCATCCTTACGCTTTTGTGTGTTATTTCTATTAACTGAAATACAGAATATGTTATCTTAACCAGAATAATGCTCATACACTCATACTCTCTCTCTCTCTCTCTCTCTCTCTCTCTCTCTTACCTCTCGCCCTCTCTCTTTCTCTGTCTCTCACACAAACACACTCACACACAAATACCCACCTCATTCCTTGCATGTGCACACGCGCACATACTATTATACCCCTTAAACAAATAAATAGGTGTACAGTTACTGACACCTCATAGTGGCTTGGGGATAGCAATATAAATTATAATAGAGATTACAACGTACTCTATATTGTGATTATAAAAGTCATTATTGTTCCTGCTGAGAATGACAATAGTTGTTTACACCTCAAGGGACAATGACAACATGCAGCATTACGCAGAAATATGAAATGATAAACCAACTACTGGTGGCTGTGAAAAAAAAAGCCGAATTGGATGGGATAATGAAGATCTACACGAGAAAATAGACTAAAGAGAAAAACAAAGTTATGAAGGACACAACAGATCTGTTATTGGATATTGTAACACTGGTGCTCTAGTATTGTAACGTCTCCCTCAGGCAGATACGTGAAGACTAAAGGCGACTTGAGCACAAAGTAGTGGTATAATCAAACATTTCATCGAAGTTACTCATAATCCTAAATTTACAAATTTTGGACATTGTATTTTTGCTACCACCCATAAACGGGGAGGGTGCACATATCGATTACGTCTAGTCCCAGTCTGCAAATGTATTAGAGCGACCTATCTAAGTCTTTGAGCATCCAGTAATGCACACCTTCACCATTTAAAATCGTTTTTACTTCATTAACGGCATGATGGCTGTCTGGTTTGTGAGTCGTACTCGGAAAATGAATGATTGTTTGTACGTTCGACTCGCAGGCCGGGCGGTTAATGTTGTGGTGCGGTGTCATTGAGAAAGAGACTTCACTTCCATTTTTCCCATTCGACTCAGGCGTAAATGAGTACCCGGCTTCGGAGTCTTTAGAACTGGAGGGACCAGAACGCTGCACCGCGGCGTCCAGCAATGACTTTGTTATGAGTTTCATGTGTAAAATTCTGTACTTTACATGTATATTATGTATTGATCTATGTGTTTGTATTATGAATGAGATATATAACACTTGTATAGCATTATTAGCCAGTTTCCTTACGGGGTTAGATACAAAGTCGTATTTTCATTTATATTTTCAACTTCACAGATACTTCGGAGTATCTTCGCCTGGATGATGCAACGCAGGAGCTCACCCTTCTGAAATCGCCCGATCGAGAACAGCTGACGACACTGAAGGTGGAAGTTACGTGCCGCGTCATCATAGAGTCTAGTAACGACACGATCGTGGCCACCCGTAACGTTACGGTGAATGTCTACGACGTAAGCGACAACCCACCGACCACGACCATGGGCTCAGCGGATCAGCTGAAAACGGACTACAAAACCACAACTAACGTGAGTATAGGAGTATTATTTTTGAGGGGGGG
>JAWQUT010000025.1:711912-726581 GCA_033807755.1 Ellobium chinense | reverse complement strand
AATCAATCAATCAATCAATCAATCAATCAATCAATCAATCAATCAATCAATCAATCAATCAATCAATCAATCAATCAATCAATCAATCAATCAATCAGATCAGATCAGATCATCGGCCAATCCCTGCTCAGTTAATGCTGGGCTGACATGGGTGCTGACTCAAAGAAGAAGTAAAGAAGACTGCTCAGTTAATCTGCGTACAATAAAAACTTGTGGTGGATTTATCACAAATGTTAGTTGCGTCTCTGCACATAACGCTGCATTGAACTAGAGATGAACCCGGAAGTTCGGCAAATTTCGAAGGCAATATCCTGGGCCTCTTCCATCTAATGCTTAATTTAGGGATGGGGGTTAGGATTACGGCAGAAAAAGCAATCTTAGGACAGTCCCTAGATATTATTGTTGTCTAGGATTTCTTTCGCGTATGCTTTCTCTTTTCTAATCATGTCCCTAATCTTATACCAAGCTCTTGGTGGGAGAATCCAGGAATATTGCTCGTAAAAGAAGTCAGTCAAAATGTACGTGCTGTCGCTTTTAGGCATCTTAAGCATGCTGTAAGTTAAGATTTAGGTTTATGCATGATTAAGAGCAATATCATGGGACTGTCTCAGGGACCTATGCTGGTGGTTCGGGGGTTCGGGGCAGGGGTCGACTCAGGGAAATGCGATAAATTTCTTAAACAAAATCGAGCAGCTGACACACCTCCGAATTTACTCACCCTGATTTGGCGGAAGGGATATCGAGACGTGCAAAGCTGCGTTTGTTTGGTCCCTGCACGTTGACAAAAATAATGGCAAGCTACACGCCTTCTTTAGCAAATCAAGTATCAGTCTCCAGGCAAGCTACGACGACTGTTACCAGTGCGGAAGAGACAGAAAACTATGCTCTGACTTGGGAGTAGTGTGTGTCATACTTATCTCTTTGGCTTATTCATCAGTATACATGCCACCACTGATTCTTACTACATCTTTTTCCGACACAAGAACATTGATAAGACGTTCCACCAATAAATTTTTAACTGTAGATGGTTGCCCAAGTTTTTTTTCCGATTTTGATCAAAAACGACACTTTCTAACAAACCTCTAATAGGTGTGGATCCTTTCTCATTTTAACTTTTGCGCACCAACCAGAAACCGTACCCCAGATACAACCTTCTGTTATGAGAATCCCTACCCTAAGTCGAGGCTCGTGCAAACTGACTGCAACCTCAGCTAGGAAGCAAGAGAAGCTGAATTATCTTGCGTAGTCAAAGCTGATCTGTTGCCTTGTTGCGAAGAATCCACGATGTCCAAACACCCCGGGCTGCTTGCCCCAACCTCATAATGGCACGTGCGATCGTTTGTTAGAGCTGTGTGCAATCCTGTTCAAACATTAGCGGTATTGGATCCTACTCTGAAAGGGCTCGGATTATTGTATTATGAAGATGCCAAAAATACCGAGCCAACGTCTTCGGTTAGTGTTTAAAAAAGAGCATTTATGAGTTGATTCTCATAAACAGGCATACCTGAAGAAAGGGCAGTCAGGATGTAGGACGGCATCGCTGTTTGTTCGGGTCAGTCACTGCGGTTGAGAAACAAACTACAAAAAAAAGCCATAAGAATCGTGTATGTATGTGTGTATGTGTGTATGTGTGTGTGAGTGAGTGAGTGTGTGTGTGTGTATGTGTGTGTGTGTGTGTGTGTGTGTGTGTGTGTGTGTGTGTGTGTGTGTGTGTGACAGCGAGAGAGATAGAGGAAAGAGAGAGAGAGAGAGAGAGAGAGAGAGAGAGCAAGAGAGAAATATCTCTGCTTATCAAATTGCCCATCCAATTTTTCCTATTCATTTCATCTCTCTCTCTCTCTCTCTCTGTCTCTCTCTCTCTGTCTCTCTCTCTCTCTGTCTGTCTGTCTGTCTGTCTGTCTCTCTCTCTCTCTCNTCTCTCTCTCTCTCTCTCTCTCTCTCTCTCTCTCTCTCTCTCTCTCTCTCTCTCTCACTCTCTCACTTTCTCTTTCCCTCAGAAAAGAAGGAAGAAAAAAATTTTTAAAACCGAAGAAGAAAACAAGCAGTAAAAAGGGAAAATGAAGGAAGAGAGATAAAATGGGTGTAAAATACAAAATGCTTTTAGATTTCCAGACAGTAAAGCTGACCACGAAGACTCAACAACAGAAGCGACCGACGAAGAAGACCCCTCCCCCCCCCCCCCCCCNCAAAAAAAAAAAAAGCAACAAAAAAACCCAGAAAAGACAGAAGAGAAAAACTACAAGAGAAGAAAAAGGACTTTGAAGAAGAAAAGAAACCACGGCCCTTTTTGTATCCTGATCGCGTGATCCTCCTTGATTTAAGACTTGTGCCCTTGTCGCTTTATCTGTGCATTAAGTGCTGCACTTTCTCAGCCATCACTTGACTCTGCAGCAATGCCGGGGATTAGCAGCTTAATTCACCTTCCAATAGAACACGACGTGCAAATCAATATTAATTTATTACGTTGTTTTAATACGCCATTGAGGACAACAATGCTGGCAAATCATGCTATGCGACTTTAATCGCCAGAGAAACAATAGTATGCCATTAAAATGCCATCTGGATGTTTACATGAGCTGGAATTTCCAGTGTGGTGATTTAGGGAAAGAGGAGAAGAAGGGAGGGAGGGAGGGAGGGAGGCAGAACGGGTTGAAGGATTGGACACGGTGAGATGGTATCAAGCCAGGAAGGGTAGAGGGTCTACAAGAATGACGGATATTTAGGTATGAAGATGCCAATGTATTTTTCACTGTTGGCTATATTAGGCTTTTCACCTCTCATTAATTTATCCTGGGGTGCCGTGTCAGAATACTTTCCAAATATATTGTTTAGCTCTTCCTCCAAATTTTGACACAAAGAAAAATGCACCTGAACCAGTTAGCTTTAGAGAACTTAGGCAGTGAAGCAGACAACCTAATATTTTAGGCCTTTTCAATTAGTAAACAGGGTAACCTTACCCACCTAGCAACAACCACAAATTTTATACTTGAGTGACTAAACCTCACCTATTCTGAGTGTACACATATATTTGCATCTATCTAAGCCTTTGAAATTAAAATCCANCCCCCCCCCCCCCATGGCCAATTTTCTGATTTTATAGGGACTATTTAAAATTGCATATTTTTATGCCAGGTGCCATTGGCATCTTCATACATTTATCGGTGAGCGGACCCAAAACGCAGACTTGTTGTGTCTGCAGATTGGCCGGTCACATAGCCAACATTGAATTATTTTTTTTCAGCCTTGTATACACATGGGAACCTGAATAAACGGATCAACTAATACATGTAAACACTGTTTTTAAAGTGAGACTTTCTGGAGTCTCATTGATTTTAACACGGGACCTCCAAAATTTATATTTCATAGGATATCATAAAATTTAAATATGGCACCGACCAACATTTTCACTTCGTTGTTTATCTACCAAATTAATTTGGCACCATGCACATAGTCTAAATATAGTAACGTGGCCGACCTTTACGTCACCTGTTACGACGACCATTGGGTCATCAGCCATACTTGTTGCCGCGGCCTTTTGGCACAGTATCACCCTCATGTTACTGCGGCCATCCCGTTATCATACAAAAATATTTTACCTTAGCCATCCGTTTTTCATCAACACTCGTTAGAGCTACTATAATGTGATTATAACATCCCCCCCCCCCCTGTTATGACGACCATTTGTTTATCATCCCTATTTGTTAAGCGGCTATCTAGTGATCATACCCACCTGTTATCGCGGCCATTGGGTTATTATGGTTACCTCTTACCACGGCCATTGGGTTATTATGGTTACCTCTTACCACGGCCATTGGGTTATTATGGTTACCTCTTACCACGAGGCCCTCTAACTGTCAGCCCACTTTTTAAGGTGCTAACTGCATTATACGAGCAATTTGTTGGACTTTCTTACTAAATCACCGCAGGCAAATGACACGCCTATGACGATCGGTGACAGTATGCATAATTCAGACGTTAATTAACGTATTGCGTTAACTACACTGAACACTACTAAAGAATTGGGAGTTTCCCGTGGTTACCGCAGTGCGTTAACTAACGTAAGGATTATGCTTATGGCCACAGGTCTATCTAAGGGTCACATGGACGTAGGTCTCTTAAAGGTACACATGGGGCCAGCCCTTCATAAGAAGGTCATGCACTGATCCGATGCAAGATTGGCGCTCAAGTTCGAAGGAGCTCCTTGGAATAATTTTCTATATCAAGTCAGGTTTCGGCCACTTGCGCCTACCAACAGACCTATGGTCGTATGCATAATCCTTACGCTGTGACCGTATTAGTAGTGTTTACTGCAGACGCAATTCGTTAACCAACACAAAAAGTATGCACAGAGCCATTCGCAGGTTGTTCATGATGTTAAAAGCATAACGTCGCAATGTAACGTAGATAGAACCGTAAAGACTTCTCAAAAGGTACATCCCTCTCCTTCGCCGCCATTATGATGAATTCCGGACAAGAGTCTCTCCTTCCCGATACGATGAACAAAACGAGCATGCTTCTGCTTGTCATTTGGCTTTGCATCGATTTAAACAGCGCTTACGTTCCAAATGATCAGACCCTCCCGACCTTTAGAACATTGAAACAGTATAGATCTATTGTTTGTTTCATTAGGCCTTTATATTCGGCCCAAAGAAAGGAAACGAAAAAAGTCCTGATCTGTATTTTTTGAATGCCTCTTCGGTTCTCCACGTTGAAGAAAGCGCCTAGATCGCGGGCTCTGTAGTCTTGATGTTGACATACGGCGGTTATAGTAAGCCTACGAGCATGGAAACGTTGTATTGCTTGTTTCATTTGGCCCTTTTACGTTAAAACTGCCAGGGGTATTGTTTAGATTTGACATGCCAACTCAGCCTTGTCAATACAATACATGACATATTACATGTTAAACGAACACGGGTATAATATCTCCGCCTCCCCGCAGTCTCCACATCAGGTATTGGATTTGTAATGTCGCAACATACAAAAGCTCGGCAAATCTGAAACGGTGCAAGGATTTCCTGATGTGGAAAAGAAAAAAAAAAGAGAGCGAAAAGGGGGTAGAATGCCATGATTAATTGCCATGCCGGCTTAGGTAAACGCAAAACTTGAATTACAATCGAAACCAGTACAAAAATAGAATGGGCTTCCGAAATCGGAAGAGAGAAACGGAAGAAATCAATCGAAGATCATGCCGCATAATCTATAGGGGTCCGTCGCAAAGCTTGTGGCCGGCTATAAATTGCCATTTCATGAAGGACGCCAGCCTCTCAAACTGTCTTTGATGCAGTGTGCATAGCGATGGCCGTGTCATATGGGCAAATGCCACCAGTATTTGTTATGGAGCACAAGACATATAAATACGGCCAATGTGGCTCGTTATATCACGAAAAATAGACATCATTTAGATGATCGATGTGCGACTTTCACACAGCGAAATACAAAGGCCAAAGTTCGTAATTTTGCCACTGTTGGTGACTTTGCTTGTCAGACTCAAGGGAATGTGCTTTATTTGTTTATTTGTTTGTTTAAGTTACCTTAAACAAGAACGAAAAAACATCACTTTTTAATTTTTTTTAAAAACAATTCTCAAATGGGATTTGTCTTTTTCTTTTTTTTTTAAAAAAAATTAAACTCTCCACCCGTTTCGCAGTCGTCCACACTCTTACCTTTTCAATTTCTTTGTTTGTTTGTGTGTTTGTTTGTTTGTTTGTTTTGAATTTCGAAAAACGACGCTGTCTGAATTTAATCTCCCATGAATGAATCAGTTTTTATACTTCAATTTCCCTCAGCCTAGTGGCAATTTTCGTTTTCGTTTGTTCTTATTGCTAGTTTGAGCCAATTCTCATGAGCTGCGGATCTGTTTTCTACAAATCTTGCCTTGCATTTCGCCGACAGAGTGTTACAAAATAAGGAAGAATGGACATCCACTAGAACTCGCAAAACACACAAAAACAGAACTTATTGAAACCAAGGTCCGTATGCATAATCCTAACGTCAGTTAACGCACTGCAGTAACCACGGAAAACTCCCAAAACTTCAGTAGTAGGCAGCTGCTCTCTTGACGACATGTGACACAACTTTTGTAGCAGCCTACATGCAAACAAACAATTAATCTCATATATGATAAAGCTGAGGACTTGCGCTCATATTACGCCTGTGCATTTCAATACCAAGATACATACATCCATGAAAATTAATCTGATTAGCCACCATTTTCGTCATTGCCCAACTGCGAGGCGGCCTGAGATTTTCGATCTAAAAAGGCTTTACATTTTTTAAAAAAGAATTAATTCTCCTCGGTAAAAATGCACGCAATTCTTATTTTGAACCGGCTGAAACAAAAGTTGTTTCCCTTGATCAAAGTTCAAGGAGAGAAAGGCGCGCTACGCTTTACTAACTGCTTGTCCTCTGTTTGCCCTGTTAGCCTTCGGGCATGGCAATCCCATTCAAAAAATGGACTGATGGGGAATACTAGTAGTCACATTAATCATCACTGAAACTGTCCTTTCCCTGACTACTTTAAATCTGAGAAAAAAAAGAAAACCCGACTTAAAGAAAGTGCCGGCGTAGTAAAGACACCAGACATTAAAAAAAAGATCTCTAACAATGTTCATCAATACGGCCTCTGTCCCTATCATGGCCACCTTCCGGGTCACGTGG
This sequence comes from Ellobium chinense, assembly GCA_033807755.1. Lineage (NCBI taxonomy): Eukaryota > Metazoa > Mollusca > Gastropoda > Ellobiida > Ellobiidae > Ellobium > Ellobium chinense. The sequence goes on along the minus strand of JAWQUT010000025.1, from coordinate 719,924 downwards.
CTGGATGTGTTTAGTATCAGGAGAAAAATTGTCCTTCAGGATGCCCACAATTAGGGAACATGACATCCTGATTGTTGGAGCGGCGTTGGGGAAGTACCCAGCGGGCAGGGATGGACAGGGTGATGGGAGAAGATGGCGAAATTGGTTCTCCTATGACCTGAGAACTGGTGGAGCAGAGGTGATTCCGGTCAGTAGATTCTCACAAGTAGATGGGCCGAGGGAAGGAGGGGGGTTGGGAGAGAGGGAAAGATGTGTCATATAAAAGACCATGTAAGCAAATAGGAGAAAATAATATTCTTTCGCAGCTCCATTGTTTGTTTTATGTGGCAACATATTCGAACAACATCACGAAGCCTCAAAGAAAGCATCCCGTCCACAACTGAAGAATCTCTATGCGACATTCGTTCTTCCCTGCCCGAGGACTATCCTGGAGTGCACAGCAAAAGAGCGAATATTTCCTTACCTGAAAGAGAGAACATGAAAACAATAATTAGGAGGCGAATTTAATGAAGGATACTCTGGGACAGATCGCGCCCGGATATTGGGTACTCGATTTTAGTGACTTCTAGTGACTTTGAATGACGAGGACTGGAGTACCCGAAGGTACCGGTTTTGATAATCGCAGACCATCTGGTAAATTAAATACTGCATGGAATCGGGAAAGCCACTGCTCGCCTTGTCTCCCCTTGCATATCTTGAAAGGCTATGAGACGATCTATTTTTCGAAAAAATATCGCTTACATTTCTTTATATTTGTTATGCAGACCTCTGTGTACCTACCGAAGTACACGAAACAGGGTTTGTTTTTTTTGGTTGTTGTTTAAATAACGAAGACACCGTTGTGGCCTTGGTTAGTCGTACTTACAAATGAGTAGAGCTTAACAACAAATATTTGGAAGAAGGAAGAGGCATCAACTACAAACTTTATGTATCGAAAACACCGTCATCAAAACTATATTCGCTGCTTTCGTATTTCCAGTTTTGCTGTGCTTTCAAAATTATTTCAGGGATTATCAGTTCTTCTGCGATATCAGCAGTGTGATACAACATACCTCCCTAATCTCCACTCACTGATCACCCCAAACCATTTGAACCCCAGTCGTGCAGTTTGGAAACGCCTCTGCGCCCACCGGTATTGGCATTATCGTGCAATGTCTGTCAGGGAGATTAAGGACCTTTTGCTGATAATGCTGCGGGTCTCCTAAGGTCGCTTGAAATCACGGCCATCTGTCAGAGATCTGTTCACTTTCTTTAAATGTTTCAAGGCTTTCCTCGTCGCCAGGGTCATTGTCGCTGTGACCTCGACTTTACTGCAGTAGCTATCCATTTATTACTATAAACACTAATGAGAACTTTAAGATACGTTACGATATTTAGAACAAGTAGCAACAGCACCCATTCTTCGAATAGAACTGGAACAGTCATGCCGAACAGTAACACTAGTCGATAGTGAATTTCCCATATGAGCCATACTGACGGCGAAAAACAAATGAACACTAGTGTGAATTTCGATCCGTGGACTCATGAAATCTTATCAAGGGAAACAAACCTTTGTTCCAACAAATTTCAAATACCAGCTGGTGGTTAAACGACCGTTCAAGAAAAGGTATCGGTTTTTCAACATTTACAGCCTCTGTAAACTAGGCACATGAAAGCCACCACACAACTCGGGAGTAGCGAAAACGATGGCATGTCAGAATTCAGGAGTATAGTTGGCTTCATTATGAAATGTGTCTGCTTTACATGAATTCGGTCTGAATTCGTTTCCTTAGCTTTGTTATTTAGACTAATAGTTAAGTCCAATACTATGACACACTGTCATAGATTGTAGTGCTCTAATTCATACGTTTACCAATTGTCGCAACTTGTAACGAAAGCGGACAGGCGGGCAAGTGGACAGGCAGGCAGGCAGGCAGAAAGACATGCAGGCAGAAAGGCAGGCAGGTAGGCAGGCAGGCAGGAGAAGATGGCGTGGAAGCAGGTAAACTAAGAATAATATGAAATAAGCGCGCTAAAGGAAGGGCTGGTTTTGTTGTCGAGGAAGAGAAGCAGGCAAGCAGACAGACAAGAAAAATAGGCAAGCACTCAGACAGGCAGGCAGCCGATCTAGGAGGCAGGCAGGCAGGCAGGCAGGCAGGCAGGCAGGCAGGCAGGCAGGCAGGCAGAAAAAAACCCCAGAAGCTGTAGGCATAATCCATAAGTAAAAAATAACGTACTATGTTAACTGTAATGAACACTACTAAATGTTTTGGGAGTTTCCATTGGTTACCGCAGTGCGTTAACTAACGTAAGGATTATGCATACAACCACACACTAAGAAAACAGATCTGCCCTCAATTCTCTTATTGCGCCTGATCACGTAAATGAATATGGCGTGTGCTACTGATGCCAGTACGTGATCAGTTTATTCTTTGATGTTCAAAGTGCATGTAAACAAGCGTTTTTTTGAATTTCTGTCCTAAAGATTGCGGCACAAAAACAAGTTCTTCAGCCTGGGTGCTTAAATTACCAATATTACCATCACAATCTAGGTCAAAAGTTATACGTCGCAGAATCAACCCTGGTATCATCATTACTGTAAAACAGCTAAGAAGATACAATCATGTAACGGCTAGGCATTTTCATTTTGGAATGATATAATACACTCTTGAAATCTGACATGCCATCGCCTTCGCCGACGTCGTGCCGCGTGGCAGCCCCAGTCTCAGTTCAAATGAGTGGTTCTAGTTTACATCTCTTAGATTAAAGGCACATACAAACAGCTAGAAAAAGACATTCCTAAAGGAACTGGAAAAGAAATTTAGGAAGGAGGAAGAGAAGAAGACAGGGGATAGCAATCCTGCAGTGAATCATATGAACGAAATGGGTGTGATTAAAGGAGGTGATAGAGTAAAGGCAGGTCGTTTTGCTAGGTCTCTGCTTGCGCTAGGGAGTCACTCGTTTTGCTTTCAATTAGCCTGATGCTGAACCTGCATGTGCCTACAGAAGTTAAAAACTGTTGTTTTGTTTTTCTCTACCAAGATCGGCGTCAAGCTACAAGAAGACCAAATGAGTGACCCTAGCGCATGGGGTACCCAAGCGCAAAGACCTGCCTTTACTCTAGAAGCTACAGATTCGCTGGAAGGAATAGAACTGTCCTCAGCCAGATGTCAACCGTCACAGTTAGCTCGTTGTCTTTATGCCCATCTTTGGTGAGGGAATCGGAGCACCTAGGGACATGTCCAGAATGCAGTGATCATGTTACCCTCCACCAATAACAAGTAACAAGTACCAAGAATCAAGCAGGTTTAGGCCTGTCCCCGAGTCGATATCGATGTTACATATTCTCGGCACTGGCCCTCTGTGCGGACTGAGGTAGTCGATATAGTCGATACAACGGTTTTATTCATTTCATTGATTTCATGGGTCCACTACACTATTTGAGCACCTTTAACTCTTCTGGAAATTAAAAAAAAAAACAGAAAAGAAAACCACAAACAAAGAAGCACGTAAACAAAAAAATAATGTTTGTTAGTAATCAAAACAGCACTGTGTTTTGACTAGAACGTGATTTTGATTTGTAACCGCCGCTAACCCAGTCTCGCTGAACAGCAAAAACATGGGAGCTGTGAGTACTCACATCGGTAAATATTTGAATTTATCGACACAGTCACAGACCTATTCAGAGTGCCACAGTGGTCGAACACGCATGATATCGCTCGCTATCCAACACTTCAAGGCCAGCTGTCAATGCCAGTGGGCAGCGCCATAAGAGAGCTGTCATTGACCCTTTTGAAAACCGTTCAGTTCAGTGCTGAACTCGAGTTCTGAAGTTCGCGGCTCCTATTCCCGCCATGGACATGTTGTAAATGCCTTTAGAAATCATTTCACTCACACCTCTCTGAGTCGGTTGTTCTGTAAAATTAGGGTTGGACATATTTACCAACAAAGTTGGTTTACGTTTACCCATTGTCGCAACTTGTAACGAAAGCGGACAGGCGGGCAAGTGGACAGGCAGCCAGGCAGAAAGACATGCAGGCAATGTTTTGGTGTTTTTTTCCTATCTAAATTTTACCCATTACTGCCCTGAATACCCTTAATTGAGAGCTTGCGCATTCACGACTGGATCTCTTACCATCGTAAGAATTAAATTAACTCTGCACGTTGAACACTACTAAGGGTGCATTAAGCACCGATGTACTGCTGTAATTCTTACGATGGTAAGAGATCTCATCGCTAGTGCGCAAGTTTTCAACTGACGAGCCGCCACCGGTTAGGTGTTGCCATCGTACCTGCCAGTCATTTGCTCATTTCATGAGGTATATTTGATGAGACAGCAAGACACAGGAACATGGCGAGGAGAGTAGAGGGACGTTGGAATATGTGAGATTTGAGGTCAACAGATTCCGCTGGATCGAAAGATATCGTTCGTTTATAAGAAAACAATAAACCTCACAAACACGAATTCCAAGGGACCAGCCCAAATATTCGAGGGCGTTAAATATTTGAGTACGTGCATTTCTGTGCATTTATTAGGCTAACACTGTCTCGTGTAAAATCGTAGGCTGAAAGTGTGTGTGTGCCTTCTAATTTTATTTTTTTTGTATGTGTGTTTTGAGCCTCTGTATGTTATGCTTGTCGTATTCTAATTACTATGCTTTATCTGTATCGTTTGCCCTGTATGTATATTTGAGCTAATAAAGTTATTGTTATTGTTATTGTCCGTTAAATATATTATTGAAGAAAAAAAAATTGTCGAGTTTTGAAGATGCATAGGTCCCCAATTTCTTCCCCCAAATTCGTGAAATATCGTATACAAGTCCTTTCTATCCCAAAAGTGGTCGTTTTATTTCTGATCTGGTTAGCCCAGCAGACCTCTAAGTATTTTTTTGGTTTTGGTTTGTGTCGTAAACATAGCCTTGAGTAAACCCTTCCCCCCACCCTCCCCCGCAAACCACCACTGAGTTCCATTTTTTTTTCAGCCCGTCACACAAAATGTCACCTACAGTAGGCTACCGGCCAAACAAACCTGTGAAGTTTGCACCAGGTTGCCAAGTTGGCGATAAGAGACCAGATTTTTTGACATGTCTTGTAACATTGATTTTGCAATAAGAAGGGTAGTGTAAAATGCTTATAGATGTGGCATGAGTTTTGCCTTTACGCATTCTCGGGCGGCGCTGGGACACCTTAACTAGTTGGATAAAGAAAAATGAAGAGCAAAAGGCAGGAGCTAGGCAACGAATAGGTCAGGAGGTCTGGTAATGAGGTGTGAGTGAGTGAAGTTCTCCTGCACTGTCTTGAAAAGTGCTCACTGTAACAACTTGCAATTCACGCGCTGATACGCGCGGGTGATCCGGAAACAAGCACAGTCTGACAACGCAAATTGCGAATTCTTCCAGCTTTTATCGCCGCCGGTTACCACAACGTGATGCAATCTCTGGGCTAGGTCAAGGCGGACCGTCTAGGGCTATACCCAGCACGGTGGAGGCAATATGTCAGTGCGTGAATGTGTTTGTGTGAAGCGTTCAGTTTCTTCACACCAGTAGCATTCATTTAGACCATTAACATTGAAAGTTGTTTCCATACCTATTTTACAAAGTCATGCTGCCTTTTAGACCTGGCCCCCCNCTTTCAAGACCAGATGCAGATACCATCTTTTCGCAATGCCCGCTATGGGTATGAAACATGGCCAGCAAAATTGCATGTATAATTGACTATTGAGTGGTTTGCATCGATCCGTGTTATGGCGTAATTATGATAAATTTTTTGAGTATGGCCCTCACAAGATGAGGTAAATACAATAAATACAAACCTGACACGTTGTCCGAAAATGATTGACCACCTTTGCTCTAAGACAGGTGAACTACAGACATATCTGTAGCACACAATGGACCAGTCTCAGTTCTTTGCACGCACGGTCGTCCGGGCATCGTAAGCCACAACTTTAGCAATCCTTATTTCAGCTTTGCACTTTCCCATTGTCAAAGGAATATGATTGGCTATATGGTCTTTTACATTGGCTTTTGTTGGCTAATGCATCTTTGATTTTCGGAAGCGAGATTTAATGAAGCAAGCACACTACTAATTGGCTTAAACCGGAAGTTGACTAGAATAGTTTCTGTTGTTGTCTGTGAAGGGATCCTCCACAGGGGCAGATGTTTGTCGTTCCATTTTTATTACTGTAATCATCAAAGACTAGTCTTGTGATGATATTTAGTACTTATTTTGCGACTGACCGACCACGAGTGAACGGCAGACACCAATAAATCTTGCTGCTGTTTTGCAGTCCAGTTAAATGCTACATAAAAGAAACTGCGAACGATCAATTTAATGTAGTACAAATCAGAGAAAGAAGAGCGGCACACAAGTGATCTTAGCTGTCCGTGGAACTAAACTTAATGCTTTTGTAGGTGAGAGCTGAGACCGTATCTCTAACTCTTGTTGGCAAAAACAACAGAATACATGTCTTGATTACTTTTTCTTGCACATTCTTGTTAAAGTCTGTTGGAACCTGTCCGCATCTGTGGATAGTGGTTTACTCCATACAGGACGGCATGTGAATGGGGTCTTTGCGACATCCAACTTCGTCTTGGCAGTATCAAGTATCCAGCCTGTAACTGACAAGTCGAGGGGTCAGCGCGGAATAATCCCCCCTTGTTCCACGATACCCGGGCGTCATCGAAGCCGACATGAATCGCTGAGCTTGACAGGCCCTAACTTTATCTTATCGATTCCGATTTCGTCTCGCTCATTATTTCCCGGAATTGGGCTGTGTCTCTCTGGCACAGGACCGCAACCGACTGGAAGTAATACCTATGGTAATTATCTTGGACCTTGTATGAATGAATGAATGAATGAACGGATACCTTCTTCAGTGTGCTAACGTAAAGAGCATGCGGATTTACTAGGTGCGAAAGGTTCAAGAATGTGGGGTTTGCGGATATACAGAGTACGGAGAGTTCAAGATTGTAAGATCCTAGTGCATTCAAGTTGCGAAGAGCTGGGAGAGAGAGAGAGAGAGAGAGAGAAAGAGAGAGAGAGAAAGAGAGAAAGAGAGAGAGAGAGAGAGAGAGAGAGGGAGAGAGGGAGGGAGCTAGAGACTGTTATATTATTCAGATAAGTGGGCTTAAATATAGCCTAAATGAACATAACAACAACAACAACAACAACAACAGTAACAACAACAAGAATAATAAAACCAACAATAACAACAACAAAACAAAACAATGCCCTGGTAATACTGAAGAGGACAAATTGTGCGAAATTCTTCCATTCGGGAAGAGGGGGATGAGGGGACGGAGGTAAAGGGCAGAAAACGGGGTGGGATGTAATTTTTAATCTCGAAAGCTATACTTCTGGAAAGAGGAAGCTGTATCAGATTTATACAACGAAAGATTCATGTATAGTGAGCACAACAGGAAAATAAATCAAACAAACTCTAAGTCTATATTGGTAGTATCTATGACGGAATGAGTTTAAAATTTATTTGCGGGACGGGGAAAGGGGGGGNGGGGACGACGGAGGGGCAGGGAGTGAGATGGGAGATAAAGAGGGGAGACTCCGACAACGCGTTTAAGGGATTTTTCGCGGTTCCAGTTTTCGTCCGTATTGGCATAAAATAACGGAATTCCAATTCAATTTTCCATTCCATTTTTTGTTTATATTCAGCCTCCTGACCAGGATTGAAGTCAGTTCAATTTATTTTTTTCACTCGTATCTGGAATGGATTGAACTGTCACGTGACGAAAACGAAACCATCGCATTTTACAAGAATATTAGTTGTCTTTAGGACTCCCGGAAGTCGAAAATGTACAGCGACAAAGTTGCAAGATTACATGCTTTAAAGGAAAAGTGTTTAGGTTTAGAGATCGCGTCCGACGATAAGTATTTATAGCAGTGTTCATTTCATCGCTATGAGGTCTATACATGCAGCGCTCCCCCATGGAATGAATGGACTACCTTGCATTTTAGCATGCCATCTTCCACACCAATGATATCACTGCTGCTGGTGTTTTTGTTTTTTTTTCTTTGGG
>JAWQUT010000025.1:676310-701381 GCA_033807755.1 Ellobium chinense | reverse complement strand
GGGGGGGGGGGGGGGGGGGCACATAAGTATGGCATTCTGTGTTCAGTAGTAAGGCTTGGCTAAAGAAAACAAAATAAGATGGTGCAAAATAGGAAAGTAGATTACACAATCTAATATATCTATGGCTAGGAGTAAAATAGTGATATGAAGTTGCAGGCGCCAGCTTGGCACTGGATAAGAGACTTATACTACTACTACTACTACTACTACTACTACTACTACTACCACTACTACTATTACTACTACTACTACTACCTCTACAACTACTACTATTTCTACTACTATCACTAGTACTACTACCACTACTACTACCACCACTACTACTACTACTACTACTACTACTGCCACCACTTCTCTTACTACCACCACCATCACTACTACTACTACTACTACTACTACTACTACTACTGCCACTGCTGCTACTACTACTACTACTAATATAATGCGGGTTATAAGTCTTGTATCCAGGCCATTGTCCGCCAATATGACATCACATTATTATTACCCTAACAGGTCTGATGACTTTTAAACTTTCTGAACTCCCTAAGGAACATAATAATATAGTGCCGCTGCTATTTAAAGGCGCTGATTACTAGCATTTTAACAAAATATTTTACTGCATATAGCCAGGTATCTATTTTATTATTACTATTAATTAAACTCTATTAATACTAATGTCCCGCCTCACGGTAGCATATTTCCAGTGGAAAGTTTTAAATCACAAGACGGCTTTTCTTTTTTTAACTTCTTCTACAGAAATGCTAATGTTTCTTACGGGTCATGACAAAAAGAATAACACGGTTGCCCCTCGTTTCATTGCAACTGTTTCCTAAAATGACTGCAGCTGTACTCAGATTCAAATAATATAATCTAATTTCTTAATTGCAACCCTTGCAAGTTCCTGACCGGCTAGGATTCGACAGAGTCAAGAATAAATGGAATCTGGACCTTTTTTTTTTTTTGAGAGGCGGGGGGTGAATTTTGAGGATCTTAGCCGAAGGAGGGAAGAAGAATTACAGGAAGGCCAATGGGAAGAGAAGGAAGGAAGGAAGGAAGGAAGGAAGGAAGGAAGGAAGGAAGGAAGGCAGGAGGCAGGAGGGTAAGAAGGCAAAAATGCAGGAAAGAAAAAAGCTGGAACCGAGAGAGAAAACTAGAGGAAGGATGGAGAAAATAAACCGGAAGCTAGAAAAAGGTAGCAAGAACAAATAAGTAAAGGGAAGTTCTTTTTTTTTGATACCTTAACCAAATCTCAAGAATTGGTTACATATTTAGTTAGCCCTTAAAAGGGCTGTCTAGAAAAAAGAAGAGACAACAACATGGCACTCAAGATGATTTGTTTGTCGAAGGTGGTGCTCCAATCGGGGGCTCCTGGCTTCAGTAGTGAGGGATGACCGGTCATAGATGCTTGCTGTAGAAAACGGGGCCCCAAACTAAATAAAATGATTAAGGTAAGGGGTCATCTCCTGACGACAGAGGCCCGATTGCAGTTCTGGAGCACGGTGGTGGACATCAAACCTTCCTATAGTCTGCTCTTGGCGTAGGTATGGTCCCAGGGGCCAGTCTTGGGTACGTGCGGATCGTCGAAGAGAAATTCAATAATCACGTGGACTGGCGCAGTTGACCGAAGACGCGATGGCACTTCGAGGGGGGGCTTCTTTTCTGGTCCATCCGAAACAGCCGTTTCACGTACCTTCTCATAATCTTGCATCTTTTTAGCCTGTTTAGCAGTAAGCCCCCGGGTGGGAGCTGCCAGGCTATACACGCGAGTATGCCGCCTGCAGCGGCTGAGTTTTGAATGAAGCGAAAGGTAAGCTTTTTTGATTATATCCATGTCGACGAGTCGGGTTCTTTCCGGTACACAGCGCTCTACTTGGATCTGCGCGGACCTCCGAGATGACTACCAGTTATTAATTTCCGGCGTAATAAAGTGCAATCGTTTCTGAACGTCATCAAGATTCAAGAAAGTTTAATAGCTCATGACAACATGACATATGAGCATCCAAAAATTATTTCAAAAAAACAGTAAACAACAGCATAAATAAATAACAATGACAATGGCGGATGTAAATTAACAACATCCCAATGCAGACAGGCTATGGCTATAAATAGATTTTACTCGTGTAGCCTAATGCAGCGTGTGGCTTGATGGAAGTGGCTACGGGGTCAAATGGTTTCGTGGGGGTGGGGGTTGGGGGGAGGCGAGGAGAGACAGAATCTGAAAGGAATAGTAAATGAATACACGTACCCTCTTATTCGGACTGATTTATTCCCTTCATTTGTGCTACCGTCTTCCACGACCGAAAATACGCTGGCAGGCAGACAGCCAGACAGACAGGCAGGCAGGTAGGCAGGCAGGCAATCAGGCAGGCATTTAGGCAGGCAGGCAGGCAGGCAGGCAAGCAAGCAGACAGGCAGGCAAGCAGGCAGGCAAACAGGCGGACAGGCAGGCAGACAGGCACATAGGCAGGCAGGCAGGCAGACAGACAAGAAGATCGCTTACTTGGGAATATACAACAGGAAACTGAGTACTCCTGATACCAAGACAAATTAATTATGGCGAGTAGATGGAAACTCGAACCCACCGTGAGAAAACATGCGAGTGAACTAAAACAAAAAGGAAAAAAAAAATGAAAACAAAACAAAAATGATTAAGAATCAAAGATAGTAACATAAATTCGCTTCTTCAAACCACAAAATAAAATGTTAAGCTCCGTTAAAGTTTTTGACACCTAGTAATAGACCAAAACATTGACTGTGTAAGACTGTTCATCCGCTTTTACAGGAAGCGCGCATAACGGAGTTATCCCATGAAAATCATTACTTCCCTTGATGCTTTAAGGTCTTTGACACCTATTGTTTTTTCTTCTTTTGGCCCTATTAACATTTTGCGTTATTCTAAATATACCACTGTGATTTGGGGAAATTTCTTCCATGGAGGTTAAAGTACTTCTTTTGCCCGATCTATTAACGGGAAGAAAAAGGGGGGTCAACGCCCAAAATTTTTCACAAATGTCTTTTGAAAAAGATCACCTCAAATTCTGATTTGGTCCCCAAATTTCCATTTGGCTGGTTTTGACCGCGTGCGAATACATAGGTCTACACATTTTATTTTTTTATCTAGAAGGCTCAAATTGTACCTGAAACTTTAAAATTGGATGCTTTATTTAGATCACAGGTCATTTTACACATTTCTACATCCTAACACTGGCTGGCAGGGCCCCAAAAAAGGGGGATTTTATAGATTAGCGGATTAATTGGGTTGTACACTATGAGTGATTTGCCCTTCTAATAGGTGTCACAAACCTTGATCTAACTCCCGGCCAGGCAGCCACCTTAATGCTATGAAGCATGAAATGACAATAGTTATCGGGCCTGTAAATCTTGCCAGGGCGACCGATCGTACTGTATTTCTTGGAAAAAGAGTGTTGTCAGTACAAGGCCCAGGGACCCCAAAAGAACTTCATCAGAAGGTGCTTGTCATCCAAATAAAAATATATCCAGAGAACGAAATCACCGTGGTCCTGATGATGGAACCTTTGCAGGCTTTGGAAACATATTGTGATCAAACGGATCATGATGCCTTGCCAAATTTCTTGAAAAGCGTGCGGTGCATTGTTTTTTTTGCCTTTTTTAAAAATCCATTCTCGTATTTGCAATAGAGATAGGATTTGGCATTCGATGTAAATGTGGACTGTGTACAAAGCAGCACAATTATTTTTTTTTAATCTTTAACGATCACTGCTTTGTTTACAGTAAATTGTAGAAATCACAGTAGCATGCAACTAACGCGGGAAGTCATTGGTGTTTCAACACTCTGTAGGGACGCTTACTGAGGGACTAGCATGGTGAGGATTTACGCAGTGTTTGTTATACGGTAAGAAAATGGCTCTTAGTAAGACGAGACGTGGGCCTTCATTGACCTACTGAAAAGCTGCCACTTTAAATACACTCAGAATGAACTTATGCAAAATTTAAAGCTACCAATATTCGGACTAAAAACTTCACACTCGATACAAGTACTGTACCAGTATCTCATACCGCCGAGCCATGATAATACGCTACAGAATTACATACATAAATGACCGGTGATCGTTTGAAGTACGGCAGACATTTTTCTCAGCTTCGTTCTAGACAAAGCTCAAGTCAAATTTCTTGCTGATATTTTTTTTCTCTCATCACGATATTAGGGCTACGATTGTTTGGTTCCTTTGGTTCCTGCAATTTGACAAAATGGAAAATCACATCCTTTCCTTAGCAACGGAAGTATCAGTGCAAAGGAAACCAAGATGGCTAACAATCTGTAACACTGTCATTGTTAATAACCTCAAAGCAGTGCTCTGTTCCCCCAGACTCAAATGCCAAGTACTAATTCAGACCTGAATCGAGTGAAGAAATTGGCGTGAAGTGTCTTTCCACGACAATGTAAACCGCCCGGCCTGGGAGTCGAACCCACAAACCCGAGAACTTACAGCCTTCAGTTTATGAGTTTACCCACAAGCCCTATGAGCATACTGCTTGGGAACTCGACTTTTCCCTCACTATTCAACATTCAAATCCCTATTTTACTAAGATTATGACTTGAAAAACTTGCAATCGTGCTGATGTAACCATTTCACGCAACCATGCACAAAATCTATTTGCGCGCCGCCGCCGCCCCCCCCCCCCNCCAAAAAAAAAAACAACAACAAAACCTTAACTTTTTTTTTTCTCTGAAAAGACATATTATTTGAGTGGGCCCCTTAATGTGACAGTTATTTGCTCCGAAATAATGCTTGTAACAAAGCTATGAAAATTCCAAGAGACCTGTTATAAGTTATTCCGCTATATATAGAGAAAGAAAGAGAGAGAGCGAGAGAGAGACACACACACACACACACACAAATAGGTCTACTAGCAGACGTGCCAATCGGCAGTCAGACAGACAGACCACACATTGACAGACAGACAGACAGACAGACAGACAGACAGACAGACAGACAGACAGGCAGACAGACAGATAGGCAAACAGACAGACAGACAGAATACACATAGACAAACAGACAGACAGGCCAACAGACAGACAGACAGACAGGCAAACAGACAGACAGACAGACAGAGATGTACACAAGTATGCGTAAACACGGGATGGACAAAGATAATACACTGGACACAGCCAGCAGGTAATGGATTGCGCTAACACGCGGAGCTGCGACGTGCATGGAATGGCCACATTTGCTCAGAAAACACACAAAACGTATGACGACTCACGAAGATGGCCTCTGGAGAGTTGCTTTCCTGTTACCGTCTTTCCCAGGGGTGGAACCAGACATTACGGTTTGGGAAAAAATAATGCGGGAGAGATAGAGGCGCGGAGCGAATGGGTTTCGTGCAGGGGCGTGGATCATGAAAGAGCTTGGGATTGGAGGAGGGAGCGGTGGGTGTTCTGTCTTCCCTTGCCCCTATACACCCTGCAGATCGATCTAACTTTACTTTTCGCTGCTTTATGTTTGTTTCTTAATAGTTTAGTTTAGTTTAGTTTAGTTTAGTTTAGTTTAGTTTAGTTTAGTTTAGTTTAGTTTAGTTTAGTTTCTTGTAGGCCAAGGGCCAGTGAACAGTATCTCAGTACAACAACAGTAACAATTTGTGACATAATAACAATATGCACATTTGCAAATAATCATCATAACACTTATCCAGCTTTAACAGAAAAACAGACAGACTAACAGACAGACAGACAGACAGACAGACCGACAGACAGACAGACAGACTGACAGATAGACAGACAGACACAGACACACACACAGAGCTATCAGACAGACCGACAGACAGACAGGCAGACAGACGTTAACAGACAGACAGATCGACAAACATACCATAAATCTTATACTATAATCTCGTCTTGGTGCACTCATCCTTCTCAGCATCACATCCACACAACATACACGCAATCACAGGACTCACACACAAGTACCTCATCTCACACATCCTCCCGCCCCATGCCAGAACCTACCTACCTTCCAGTGCATCTTGATTCTTAGCAAACTACCCTGTTATGCAGGTGTACAATATCAGATAAACAGTCGTATCCGTCTTCCTTAGCGCACGCTCACTATTAGCATTCACAAAAATATCTTTCACAATCTGCGCAGGCGAACAATAAATCAAAGACAACCTTGCTCTAATGTCACCAGTTACTAAAAGCTCCGTAGCCTATACGCTGGAACTGGGACGTACGAATACGTGAGATACGATAAGGGAAGGTTACTTCTGGGACATATCAGGACGTCTGAGAGTTGTTTGTAACAAAGGGGTAAGGACGTGCATCTCATGAGTAGCTAAAAGGTTAAATCGCATAATGCTGTGTGAAGTAACCCCTCACATTTTGTTGCGCCATCAATCCGCGGTCGGGCCGTATCTTTCGTTCCCAAAAATTTTGGAATGGAATCCACGCCTATGAGTGGCTGGGTCATTGCGAACCAGGAACTGCCAGGATGAGTCCAAATACAAAAAGAACCTTACTATTTGGAATTCCACGGGATTGGTTCATAATTTCGAGTCTATGAAGTCGCTCGAGTTTGAGAGAATGATGGTTTGGGAACTAGTGCATAATAAAGAGTACAGGCCTAGAGACTGATACCTCTATCGCTAAAGAAAGGGTGTGGCTTGTCCTGCGTTAGATTGCAGGGGCCAAACTAATGCAGCGTAATAAGATAAGATAAGATAAGATAAGATAAGATAAGATAAACTTTATTTATCCTTTCACAGGAAATTTGTCTCGGTTTTTGAAGTTCAGTAGGCAACGGTTTAACAGAAGACGGTCAAACTGAAAGTATCGCTAAAACGAACTCACAAAATACCCCCCGTTTGTTTTCCTTTTCTAGGATTCATTGTCTAAACCGAAACTCTGTTTAAACCGAACATAAGTCTTTGGTCTCGCAGATTTCACTTTAACCGGTGTCTACTGAGCATGAGATTAAGTTCTACTGTACGAGCTTACCTGGTAACCCTGCAATTTTAGCAAGTTTACTAGGGATAAGGCCAGACCACAACTGTGATTCATGGGCAAAATACAATACCAGTATATGACGGGACAATGCACGGTGTTGTCTGCTGAAAGCACACTGCAAAATAGAATGGGCAAATGAAAGTTGTGCGCCCATGTTGTGCTGCACGTTCTTTCCAGTCTGTGTTTTTACGCACCGAAAATATTTTCCCTTGACACAATATTCAAATGACAAAAGAAATGGAATTCCCTTTATGTGCAGAAGCTGCGTTGTCTGGAACCGCCACAAACAGTCTTGTATAATATTAAAAGAAAGTCTCTAGAGATCTTCCAGTCGCAAATATTTCCTTATTATAATTCCACCCACCAGTACGCTCTAGATTTGGAGATTTGTTTGTGAATACGAGTGAATATGGGAGGAAAATTCTTGTGCAGAAATTCAAACTATTCCAATACGGCAAAGTTCGGTCTAGGTATAGAGAGCAATTAAAAGCTCCGCCATGAGATCTTTCTGATATAACTGGTCATCACCGTCACTTATAGGCGGGACAGTAAACCAGATATTTCTACCCTGTGTAAAATGTTACACTCGTGAAATTCGAAAAAAATTATCGCTTCGATGTGAAGCGTTCAACAGTGAATTAGTAGCATTAGTAAAGTGTCTCATTATGCCTCTTATCTCCTTTTATACCTAGTGCGCGCCATTAAAATTGTGTTTTAGGTCGGAATGGTGTGAGAAAGAAAATGATGAAGATGGTACAGTCACTATGTCTGCGTCCTCATGCATAAGGCTCCGGGCTTTCAAGGAGACCCGCTCTTTTAAGGGAGTCCCACGTCTGAGGACTAGAAACATGTTTATGGAGAGAAATAGTGAGGCATGAAAAGAGCAATAGGGAGGGAGGGAGGGAGGGAGAAGAGAAAGATGGAGGGAAGAGTGGGAAGGGGTCGAATGATTGTTCGTTTTTGTAGTTTTAAACTTATGGCTGTGGCGTTTTTGTAGTTTTAAACTTGTGGCTGTGGCAGATTTGCTCCAATTATGGCCGGCTTGGGCTTATTGTACCAGGAAACATGGGGCGAAGTCTTCCTGCAAAACCCCCTAGTGATGTGAATGGAGGACAGAGCGGTCTTTATAAAAAATTTTTGAAATTACTTTTGTTTCTCACTCTATCTCTCCCCTCCCTCTCTGTCTTTCTTCATTCTCCACTATAGTGAATAGGAGTCCCATTCTTTGTCCGATCCAGGGCCCTGAGGATCCTAATTCCGCTCCTGTTTCGCCCAAGAGCCTGACTCTCATGAGATACAGCAACCGTGCTTTTAGCGGGAGCGGGTTCTTATGCAAATTGTATGTGATTTGTTTCATTTTTTCTAAAATCCAATGACTTTGTAAACACTAAAATAGTTGTCAATGAAAATGAAAACTGAGCAACCCTGACGGTTCTTGTCTCGTGCTTTCTTAAGAATTTCTACTATCGTGTGATGTTCCTAAAAATACCCTGGGAAAAAACAACAAACAACAACGTTATAGTCAGATATCGGCAGGATCTAAAAAGGGAAATGCACTTTAACCGAACGTGAGGTTTTGAGAATGTTTTTTTTGTGATCAATCAGCATAGTATAGTAGAGCTAAGGGATGTAACGTCTATATATTTTATTACAATGCAACCTACAAACATGAAATCTGACAAGTCATCGTTTTCTTCAAGGCCGAGTTGTGTGGCAGTCATAGTTTTTCTGTTTAAAGATCTCGATTATTTCAAAACTAAGTCTTCCCGGTAACACTGCTTGTAACCGCCAGTTGTTTGAATTTACTGAAACGAAATTTGATGTGCCTTCCTTGGTCAGAGTTCGCGAGTCAAAGGTAGCACCACGCTTAGCTGTCTGTCGGTTGTCCGTCAGTACACCTATGCCCCATATCAGGCATGGCAAACTCATTCAAAGACTGGATGCTGTTACTGGTGATTACGAAAAGCTATATACGATGTCTATTTTTGTGAAGATAAAAATTGCAAAATTTCTGTGCAACGCATGTCTTGAGATTGTGAGCTATCTGAGACGTCGTTGAATCTTTATCGTGCCCCTTCCGGTCACGTGTATAACTGAGAGTGGTAAAAAGTTTCGTCCCTATGATAAGAATGGGGCCAAAATGTGATAGTTTGAATATAGAAGTAGAAACATCTCATTTAATAAAATTAACAACTATTGTAAAGACTTGAATGAATGTCACGGTATTATGCATTGAAATCCACCAAATTTTCTCCCCAGGGTTTAATATTTCTTGCGAGCAAATTGTGATAGTTTCTATAAAAGTATAGTACATTAACTAAGGTCCCGGTCCTGTCAGGAAAAAGAGGGGTGTGGGGACGCCGAGGTATGACCAGATTTACACACTGAACATTTTTCTTTTTGAGTGTACATGTGTCCTCTCCACCCCCTTCTCTCGCCCCGGCATAATACGACTTCCTCCCAATGAATACTTCCGCGTACGCAATTTTGATGACGTCATCTAATAGCGAAATTTTGTTTCATTTCCGGACCCGAATTGCTAGTAGTCGTAGAAGGACAGGGCTTTTTTGCGAAATATTCTTTTCTTAATTTGGCGATTCCAAATAGCAAAAATCGAAGGCTGCCATGATGACCGAAGTATCTTTCTGTACCCTCACGCCAAATTTGAAAGCCATAGCTGTAGTCAGGAAATGTGACACATGTATTTCCAAGGTGCCAAAGATATAATAGTCGCAATACGTTTTATCACCGCTCGAAACCATAGAATGGAAGACTTTTCTGTGCTCCCCAAGTGAGCTTAGGTCTGCAAGGGAAGTAAGCTGGTGCTCAACACTGTTTCGTGTTGCTGATATTCCTATCAGAGATGATTTACTGTATAGTTCCTATAGATTTAAAACTAAATATGATTCGGTCCAATGACACAAAACTTTTTGAAAAATGTATAATGAATTTATTAACAAAATAGTCAACGTTTCGTGTTAAACATTTTTTCAAGACTGACAGTGCATGTTTAAGACATACAAAGAAAGGCAAGTGAATACATATCCGAGAGCCAGAAATAGTTCCTATAGAAGCAAAGTTCATTAACCCACTACAACGTTATAATTCACTTTAGACCACAGAATAGAAAACGTTTCTGTGCCCCCAACTGAGCTTAGCTCTGCAAAGGAAGTAAGCTGGTGCCTAGCAATGTTTCCTATTGCTAATATCCCTGTCAAAGATGATTTACTGTGCTCATAATCCCAGAGATCTAGGCCCCTGTCAGATGTGAGCATCACAGATCACAGATATTGTCACCGCTGATTCTGGTGAACCTATTGAATCGAACTGTCGCCGATGGCAATGAAAGCCATATAATGCAGACATGATATTATCAGTTCTTATAATATTTTACTTTTGTGCCTATCCGTTTCGTCAGCTCGCGGTAATGTCATGGTGTGATATCGTGAACATAGAAGCTATTAACTGTAATGGTGGCGAGAATTGATGTCACTTATGATGCTGTCACAGCAACAGAAATAATGTATACAATAAATATGAACGGACGGGAACAGGGAAGTCATGGTCTTCTTTCGTGAAACAATTTGCCAGTTTGGTGCCTAAGGTGCCAAATATGGTTACTTTTTAAGTCCTTTGGCTTTTTTTATTAACCCCACGATTACTTGGCTACCTATGATTATTTCAAGGGTTAGCAATCAGAAAGTTCTATGTCCAATAATAGGCATTTTAATGTAAAGTCATAACTAAATGACATTACAATATTATGTGTGCTTATTTTTAACCCAATACAAGTGTTAATAGAGTCAAGATATTGCAGGTAATTGAAGTTTTATATATGTGCAAAATTTCAACTTCAATTTTTCTCCTCGTATGCATTTTTGACATGACACATTTTGGTTGCCAACCATCGATTTGTTTCAAGACTTGAATTTTGGTCTAATTTCGGTACATTTTCCCACCATTTTCCTCGTGAATGTAGCTAATAGCTTTCTACGTAAACCTGAGATAAGAGTAATTCCAATGCCACTACGAACCTGAGAGGAAACTACATTGTTTTATTTCTATTTCATTTCTTGAACTTTATCATCCTTCACTATCTCTATATATATTTCACGTGTTTCTGTATACCTCATAATGTTTGACACTGTTTCCTGTTTTTAAAAGGTTGGCTACCTTTTTTTCACTACTTTTTACGGTTCTGATGACGCTGTTATTTTTTTGGTTATTTATCAAGTTTGATGAGGCTCGCTCATAAAATGTGACCTGACAACATTGAACAAGCTTCATTTCCCTGAGTCAGTTTTTTACCGATAGTGATGATGATTACTGTCATAAAGGATTTTTTTTAAAAATTGCGCCAGGGTAGACGAAAGTTTGACGCTGTTCCAGTGGCGACATTGACACTAGCTTTGTCGCCCTGCGCTGTCTCATGGCGTTAATTTCTTGCGTTCTAGTCTGATGCTTTTCAGGCGCAAACAACCTAATAAACATCGAAACCATAAAAAAATACCCGATATAAAAACGCATTCACACCCCATCCATTAGGGTGCTCCAGAGAGCCTCTTGATTTATTCTGAATCATCATGAAATTGTCATCAAACTGATGTGCGCGTTTTTATTTGAATGGGCGCTTGTGTGATTGTGCAAGCGTATGCATTTTACTGAATCAAATATGTATGTATGGGGAATGTCTTTGAATGTACCTTACTACGCTATGTTATCAAATTTCCTAAACAGTTATTCTATTCTATTCTATTCTATTCTATTCTATTCTATTCTATTCTATTCTATTCTATTGTGATTTTCGTTTAGATATGAAAATCAATATTCAAATCCTCTTCTTCATCACCCCTTCACGACACTTGACTGTACCCTTCATCATGATCCTAAAACAAGTCGACCTGGACTGCACAGCAAAATCTCACTGTGATTGGTCGCAAAAAAGTGCATTGGCAAAAAGACTCCGACAAGCACCTGGAAATATCGGGCAAATACCTGAAATGTTAGATATCCTCACACTCAGTCTTCAAGTTCTGCGTATAAAAAAAATATCGATTCCAGTATTCAATACTGGATAGCCGATTCAATCCATTTTGTTTGTAACTGCCAAGACACACAGCGTATGTCGGACAAACTGTCAAAGCGTGGTTTGATAGTGATGAATATGATGGCACCATTCACCTGACAACGATAGTCATAATGCCTAGGGACTTTGCCTTATATTAATCAGAATTACATTAACTGTGCATGTTTAACGCTCGTGAGGGTGCTTTCGGCACCAGTGCACTAATATAATTCTTACGATGGTAAGAGATCCCATCGTTAATGCGCAAGCTATCAGTTTACTGAAACTGAAACCCAAACCTGTTCCTTACCTTATCCTTAATGCACACCTTTCGGGAGTCTAATGATTTTTTCCCTTCAAGTGATACGATTTAATGCCTCTTCCTCCTCCTTGTTTTTTTTTCCCCGGCGCACACACACACACACACACACACACACACACACACACACACACACACACACACACACACACACACACACACGCAAACCATACTGACCGAGTTTAACCCTCCTCCCCCTGCGCCACCCTCCCCCAACCCACATTATCCCCCTCTTTCCGCAGTCCCTCCCCTCCTCTCTCCCCTTACCCCGTGAGACCAGATGCCACACTGGTGTCCCTACTCCCAGCAGTGATTAGCTCAAGTATTACTTGATCGATTTTCCGACCGCAAAAAAAAAGTCAACAAACATCAGACCGAGACAGCCAGATTTATGACGCAATGAGACACACTTGGTGATAAGGCCAATGTGCACAGTCAGGAGTGTTCAGGTCTAATATTGAAGCTTTTCGCCACGATAAAAGGGGCCCTAAATTGAAGAGTGTGAGAGTGTTTTTTTGTGGGTTTTCCAAATTTCAGTAAGTGCAATTTAGATGAAGATTGGGGATAGTCTAGTAGTGTTTTCAGAGGCGTAGTTCTGTAATGACTCTTCAATTGAAAATAAAATATTGAGCTTGAATTTTAAATTCCTTCAAGAGTTATAAGTATTAAATGTATGTATAGATATTATTCTAAAGAACAATTTCATTAACACTGATTCAGTATTAAAAAGAAAAATGCAAATTCAGTTTTCGGATGAACGGTCTTCAGTTATGGGGGTTATAAGAGATCTGCCTATGGGTAACTAGGGCAGTGATGTCATTCACTTCGTGCTCAAATAGATTGTCAAGATTGGTGCACGAAATCAAAGAGCATATTGCGGGCCAGACGCAAATTAGACATTAGGATTTATAGAGGCTGAGTATGTGGCTTAGCCAGCATTTTTGCATCGTGAGATTGCGTTGTGCAACACAGGATTATTGCATTAGCTGCTTCAACGTCTTGATTTCTTGCGGTCATGCTAAAAGCACAAGAAATAGAAAAAATACATTAGAGTGCCGCATCTGAAAACAAAATAAATTTGAAAAGGCTGATGGCCATTTTATTTTAGTGGGTCCACAGAAGAGACTGAAAGAAAATATATTTTAATGCGCACATGATCTATAACATCTTAATTCCTAGAGTCAAGCTAAAACATATAGGCAGTGAAAGATATTGTCAGAATGCTAATGATCAGCGCCTATAAATGGCAGCGGCACTGTATGCTCCCCAGAGAGTTGAGAAAGTCCTAGAGTGATCAGGACTGCTGGGGTAATAATAGTGTGAAGTCGCATGAGCGGGCATTAGCCTGGATATGAGACTTATAAACCGCATTATTATTATTATTATAAGAACAACCAGATTTGTTGCTTCATCCCAAAACAAAATAAATTTGAAACCGCCACTAGTCCTTATATAGATATAATGGTTGCCAGAAAAGGCTTAAAGAAACTATTTTAAGGTATGATGATGCCAATGTTTTTTTCACTGTTGGTTATATAGGTTTTACACCTCTAAATAACTTATCCAGGGGTGCCGTGTCAAAATGCTTTCCAAACATGTTGTTTAGCTCTTCCTTCAAACTTTGACACAAAGAAAAATGCCCCTCAACCAGTTAGCTTTTGAGAACTTAGGCAGTGAAGCAGACAACCTAATATATTAGGCCTTTTCGCTCAATAAACAGGGTAACTATACCCACCTAGCAACAACCATAAATTTTATACTTGAGTGATTAAATCGCACCTATTCTGAGGCTATACATATATTTGCACCTATCTAAGCCTTTGAAATTAAAATCCAACCCCTTTCCCCGCTACCCATGGCCAGTTTTCTAATTTTATAGAGACTTAAAATTACATATTTTTTATGCCAGGTGCTATTGGCATCTTCATACCTTATAACTGACACATCTATAAACGTCTCCTAAGGTCATGCTAAAGCACAAGAACAACCCAAAACTGTTAGAATGCCGCATCCGAAAACACACTAACTTTGAAAACTCTGATAGTCGCTATATATAATAGTTGCCAGCAAAGGCTTAAATGCCGACATTATCTATAAACGTCTTGATTCCTAGGATCATGCTTAAGCAAAAGAAAACAGTAAAATATGTGAGAATCACACATCCGAAAACAAAATAAATTTGAATAGACCGATGGCTACTTTATTTTAGTGGGTTCCCAGAAAAGACTGACAGAAAATTTGTTTTAATGCTCACATTACCTATAAACCTCTTGATTCCTAGAGTTATGCTAAAACACAAAAATAACCCAATCTGCTGCTGCATCCCACAACACAATAAATCTGAAACCCCCGATGGTCCTTATAATATATATGTTTCCCAGCAAAGGGTAAAAGAAAATTGATTATAATGCTGACATTACAGTATCTTTAAACGTCTCCATTTGAGGATCATGCAAAAGCACAAGAACAACAAAATATATTAGAGTGCCGCATCCGAAAACTAAATAAATCTGAAAATGCTGATTATATAATGTTTTTCCCAGTAAAAGCTATAAGAAAATTTATTTCAATGGTGACTGACATTATCGTTTAATTAGAATACTTAGCTTAAGGATTCAGTCTCAGACCAGGCTAATATTTGTCTCTTTGCGCAATAGAAAATAAATAAATCAAATTATTTTTCACAGCTGTTGTACAATAACCCTCGCAATAACTGGGACCTCTCGACAGAGTTCAGTATCCCACTGGTTATGGGAAATGCTGTTGACAGTGAAATGTAGATGTATAGTTGTCATTGAATTTATGAACCTCTATAAGTTCATTTAGCCTACAGCAGATCTGAGCGAAATGGATCAATAAGTAAACTCATAAGCGCTATAAAAAACATAGTTTAATATATTTATTATTTGTATAATTTTTATCTTTAGAAGTAATAACAATATTACCATTACTTCTTTCATTATGCTTATTATTATGGGTTGAATCCAGGTTTCCATTACAATTATAACCCTTGTGACGATACAACAAAATCAATTCTTATCTCCCCTCCGCTACACTGAGTGCGACGCTAGTATAAGTTCGCCTGCGGCGCCAACCGTGTGAGGCGGTGGCCGAACTTTGCAGCCCGATGTTAGCTGATAGGCCGGCAGAGTACAAGGGGAAAGGTTATTATCCTTAATGGTCAGGCAGTAAGCGGGAGGCTAGACTCAGAGGCACCTCGCGCTACCAGATTAATAACGGATATCTTGCGCATCGACCTGAGCCTGTTTGCCGAGCAAGGAATTCCGTCTGTCTAAACCGTCTCTCCCCTCCTTCTCTCTGAACCCCTCAACACCAACCACATATTTACCATTATGTATCCTTACGGAGGACTTCAGGCATGGCTGTTTAGATGTTGACAAGAATTCCTGCATATGAGAGCGAGAAGAAAGCTAATGGTTCAACAATTAGAGATACGCGGTTCTGCTGCAGTGGTTCAGCTTTATAATTCCATATGGGTAAGAGTCGTTGATTTCTCCCCTCCCCCCCCCCCCNCCCCCCCCCCCTCCACTTTTATCGTGATTTGATGTGTTCCGTAAATCTGGTGTCTTCGGAATTTGACCAGTGTATCTGAACAAGCAACATAATAAACAACATCCAATATCTCTAAAAATTCGTGAAAAAAAAAAAAAGAGTGAGAATGAATTTTAATGAAATGAGCTTTATTTATACAGATGTGTTGCAAAAGTTTTCCCAAGTTTGAAGTGCAAATGATTTCATATTTTTATTTATTACTTGTGGAGGTTCCGGATACTTGCGGGAAACAAACCATTGAGCCATAACTACAGGTTTTCACACAGTCTTTCTTACACTGATCACTGTGGTCAGATCCGTTGGTAACAATGTAAGTAAACATAATACTTAGGAACAAAAAAACCAAAACAAAACAAACCGTAAACCATCTTTCTTGACGCCAAACGCCTTTTAAAAAAAAGCAACAAAAAACAACCGATCATCGAATCATATCTGCGGGCACTAACAACCTTTTTTACAGTAATTATTCTGGTCCAGATCTATCGGTAACGTTGTAAGTACACACAACACTTAGAGGGAAAATAAAAACGGTATAGCATCTTTCTTGACGCCAAATGCCCTTCAAAAATAAAAAAAAACCTGAATAATTTGGCCCCATGAAGCCTAATTGTCGACCTGGTTTGCTCATGACAAAAGGCGAGCCGCAATCATATTTTTGAACAAAAAATGGAACAGATCACAGATCCTTAGATTGTAGAATAGAAGACTATCTGATTAAATTAGGATGCAGGATATATATACACCACTTTTAACCAAAAGGGAAGTCATTTTCGATGACTTTGTGACTTACACAATAAATCTGAGAGAAATCGGTCTACAAATAAACCCATGCTGATCTCATTTCCAGACACTGTAATGTGGGCGGTGCATAAAAACATGAGGCTTATCACTGGCAAAATTTTTGGTTACTGTGAATAAATTAATGACTGAGAATTAATGAATCCGCCCCTCTTAAAAAAAAAACAATAACCTTTTGCTTGACGCTTTTATAGAGAGCGCTTAAATGTCTGTCTAATCCCACGTTCAGATATTCTCGTGCTCGTGAAACCACTTTCAGAAACATAATTCCGATAATACAAGATGGTGCACACGATATGACCGTGTGGTCGAGTCATTTTATGTGAAGCACTAGGATAAGCTCTTTTACCAGTGCACTAACGTGAAGTCAGCGGGTGCACTAAGGAACTCCTCAGCAAACTTTTGTGTACAAAATGAAGAATGAAAATTAAAAATACGACTGTTATTTACCCCGTAAGGATATTGTTTTTACAATGTCATACAATGTTATACATCTCATTCATAATAACAATACAAACACATAGAACAATACACATCATACATGTAAATACGTTATAGTACGAATGAAATACATAACAAGTCATCGCTGGTCGCTAGCGGTGCAGCGCCCTGCCCTCATCCCCCCAACCCTTGCTCTAAAGCCAAGTACTCATTCACACCTGAGTCGAGTGGGGAAATGGAAGTGAAGTGACTTTCCTAAGGACACTAAAGCGTAGTAAACCGCCCGGCCCGATGGTCAAACTCACAAACGTTTGACTTGACAGTCTTCAGTTTCATAATTCGACTCACAAACCACACGGCAACGCTGCTTTTCAGTATGGGCAAGAACTGGATATTTTGCAGATTCGAGGACCCGAATTCGTTAAACCCCGAGGCTCCTAAACTCGAACACAAATCTCAGATTTCGAATTCAGTTCAAGGGAACAGCCAACGAGAGGTACGATCACGAGTTACGTGTGTTCAAAACATCAACCACGATCTCGAAAATTCGACGGGTTTGAAATTCGAATGTTACATGCGTCGAAGACGCCTTTCCCCATTGGGTGCTGTCTTTACCCTTGCTTGATATGTGTGCGTAGCTGCTATTGTTTATAATGATTACCGATACGATATATATGTGTGCTGCGTGTAGGTGCGTGTGTGTATGTATATATGTGTATATGTATGTGTGTGTGTGTGTGTGTGTGTGTGTGTGTGTGTGTGTGTGTGTGTGTGTGTGTGTGTGTGTGTCTGATTATGTGTGTTTGCACGCGCATGTACTCGTCCATGTATGTGTGAGCGTATGTTTGCTTGTGCCTTGTTCCATAACTATAAACTTTGGCTTAAAGTGATGGTTGTCTCAGCTGACACTTGGATCGCTTATACTGAATGCATTTGCCCATGTTGGAGTCTGCGAAAAAAAACCCCTAAGATTTACGCCTTTTTTAAAAAATCATTTTGCCTCGTTCTTTGCTGAATGCATCTGAACGCCGATAAATATCAGTTAGATCTTTTCTTAGAGTGGCTAAAGATGCGTTTTATTTGTTTTTCATTTCAGCGTGTTAAAATTTAGCTCGGGCGGGTCGAAAATGGGTGGTTTAATGAGATTACACTTTCAGGCCGAATATTACGACACCAGGAACCAAGAAAAATACCAGATTATGCGCTCAGACAGATCGTTATGCAGTCTTGTGGGATAATCCTTCTGTGTAACACAAACATAAAAGGATTAACATTAAATATATTCTCCAGGGAAGGGAAAGGGTTGGGAGGAAGGTGGTGGAGGGAAAGGAGAGTCTTGGTTAGAACTTGTCGACATCACCGACAGGTTTTGTGTTATCCCTTGAAATACGTGTTCCAGCAAGATGGGCGAGAGAAAAGTAAAGATACGTTCAGAGGTTCTATGTTCATCCGTATTGAAAAATGTGTCTCCACAAAGGAAATGGAATACAATGTATTTACAGACATACGTTTGAACAGATGTCAATCATATAAACGTACAGATTAGGTACACACACGTATCCTTCTCATATTCCTCTCTTCCCTTCCCCTCCTCAAGACCCTTCCCACAGAAACACACACACACACACACACACACACATACACACACAAACAAACACAAACACATATGCACGACAGATGTAACTGTACAAGGGAACTTTTAAACACACTGCTACAACTGGACAATCTTATTTTTAGCTGATGATAAGAAGAGAATGTCTGTTCCTTTCTCGGCTGATTCTCAAGTACAACAATCGTCCGCTTCTTTCAGAGTGTTATATTTGATTGAAAAGAAGATGGATAAGGTCTTCTAAAATCATCTATTACATATGTGTCACATGTGTCACTTTTCCGCACAAACTGTCACGGCTAAAGACTTCAAATTTGGCATAAGGGCGTACCCTTATGATACATCAATCATCATGACGGTCTTCGATTTTTGCCATTTCGAATCGACGAACTAAAAAAAAAAAAATATAAAAAATTATTGTCCTTCCTTGGCTATCGGCAAGATCGGCCCGGCAACGAAACCTCGCGAATGACGTCATCAAAGTTTGTGGACGTGGAAGTATTCATCGGGCGGGAACGGTAGCCGTGTTATGCCGAGGGGAGAGGAGGGGATGGGGAGACACACGTACACACAATAAGAATTATGTCCAGTGTAATTTTGGTCATCCTCCGGTGTTCCCATACCCCTTCCTATCCCCGGCAGGGCTGGAACTTCAGCTAGTTGCAGATATTATGGTTTTTGAAGAGTGTTGGTAGAGAGCATCAATTGGTTCTTGACTCCTGCAGTAAGTTTATTTACTTTTTAAAGACATCTGTTTATTTTACATTTCTCTTGCTCACGTGTATTTCCAACCCAAGCTGTATCTGCCTTTCCTGTTATGTCAGTTTGGGTAGGATCTTGGGTATTTTGCAGGACGTATTTAAAAAAACCACCTTGTTGGCTGCTGGACTGAGGCTCCTACTCTCATTTTTGACCTAGCTGAATAGGGGCTTTAAGACGCGAACAAAGACAATTCTCTTAAGTTTTTCTCTTAACTGAGAAAAAAAGGAATTGAGAAAAAATAAGTCGAGAGATGTGAGGCTCTTTAATTTTGCACGAACCTTCTGCATCCATCGAAGCATTAGGCCATGACCCTAACATTCATGAGTAATAAGGATAGTTGGAAATGGAAAGAGAGACGATAGAAAACTCAACAGAGATCAACGCGACCTTGGTAGAACCCCCTCTCTCTTTTTCTTCAGCTTTAGGTAATCTCCTCCTTTGTTTTTACAATAGTACCTTTGTATTAGTTAGGGATGTAACATTATCCTAATGAGTAATGAGAATCACCATCACTCCCCACCCCATAGCATTATCTCAGCAAGGCCAGACAAGGGATGGAGTCGTGGGAGTGTCAGTTTACGGTCCTACCTTTCAATAGCCTCCATCGTTTCATTACACTGGGCATATGTGCAGAGAGGCAGTTTAGGGCTTGATCTATGCCAACAGAGAAAGCCAACCACAAAAAAAAAAGCCATTGCACATAATTCTTTGAAACCAGATATCTAATGCAAGACTGGCACGTTCAGGTAGGCTTAACTGGGCCAAACACGGCATCTAGCAATTAGTTATCAGATCAATAAATAATGTCTCATACGTTACGTTGAAAATGGGTGTTTTCGACATCTAGAAATCAAACCATCCATTCTCTTGGGGTTTTTTTTTTTTTGGTTTTGGGGGTGGGGGGGAGTGGAGGTGGGGTGGTTAATTATACAGTACTAGCTAACTCTCCTACTATCCTATTCTGGCTTGACAGCTCACAGTATATATTTGCGTTGTACTGTGTAGNTCACTCACTCACTCACTCACTCACTCACTCACTCACTCACTCACTCACTCACTCACTCACTCACTCACTCACTCACTCACTCACTCACTCGCTGCTCCCCTCCCCATGGATGTCTCTCTTTGTTGTGATATTCCAACTTCACCTTAAAGCACTTCCAGAGTAAATTTATTTTTAAAACATGCTCCTTCTCTTCTAAAGTAGGCTTTGCTTAATGGGAAACGTTCGATTAAGAAGAGCTTTAATTATCCAATGCTTTTACAGAAAATATAGTACTTTTCTATCTGAAACACTGGGAAAAAATGGAAAATAATTTATTGTTAATCGTATTCCTATTAAGCTGGGATGGGGGAAGGCAACACTGTACTCAGAAAGACATCAATTGGGTGTATTCAGTGCATTTATTCTGAGGTACCGTTGACATTGCTTAATTGCAACAGTTCATATAGCCGAGCTACGGTTTACGAGGAAAGACTGTATACACCAAATTAGATGAAAGTAAGGTTTTTGGCATCCTTCCATCTGGGTTATTATTCTCTCATAGCTTTATTTTATAGCTTTTGAGATAACCTACGAGACAGTGTGCGGATATGATTAATGAATAAATAGAGAGCAATCGATCATTGTGTGTGTGCGTGTGTGTGTGTGTGTGTGTGTGTGTGTGTGTGTGTGTGTGTGTGTGTGTGTGTGTGTGTGTGTGTGTGTGTGTTTGTGTGTATTTGTGTGTGTGCACATTGTAATAGGTTGATTTTCGTGCATACGGTCGTTTTCTGTAAAATGGCAGAAAGTAGGTTGTTTTCTAAGTAAAAGTCCCAGGACACTCACCATCCTCTGTGATCTCAGCCTGGGTTGGACAAGGTCACCAAAAAAAAGTCAGCTCAGATCAGATTCTGTTCATCAAGGGGAAAAAGATCTAAGATTAAGTTTAGTTCAGTTCTATAGAAAATTCAGTAGTTTTTAAAATCCGATTAGTCTTCCTTGGGTTTAAAATACAGCATTAGGCTCCGGTTTTTCGAGGTAGATATGAACTGAACTGACAGTTACGTAGAAACTTAAAATTCAGATGACATACCCAAACAGCTACAATTTCGATCCAGATCAGTTCGTCCTAATTAGCTACTAAGTTCATATCAAGTTCACGTGAACAAACCTTAAGTTCACGAACTGCGTTCATATGATCTCATTTCTCTCCAACCCTGATCGAAGCTTTTCCCATGTTCCCGAGGAGACTGTAGAGAGTCCCCTCAGGAGACGGAAACATAAGATACGAGGTAGTGAATATTGGAAGAGGGGGTGGGTGTCAAGTTCTATACTAATGCCAAAGTGAGAGAGTGGATCTGACAAAGAACAACATATATGATTTCCAACCGTGGTCTTTGCAAAGGCGTTGGTCCTAGTAAGAACATCTGAAAGGGTAATCAGTGATGATTAAATTTGATTATAATGACACTTCGCCCCTGGATTCCACGACTTGGAACCTCATGATAACTCGAACACCTGCATTCTCACTGCAATGCCCTGGGATGTGTGTGTTTGATACCTGCGGCGCCGCGAAAGAGGCCGTCCTTAACAAGGAAGTATCAGTGCCTAGGCAAGCCAAGATGGCTGCGACAAATGCAGAAAAGGAAGAAAATAATGCACTGACTTGCGAGTGGTCTTCATTCTACTTGTATCTTTTCCTCATTCATAAACATCTTGATTTTTACAACATCCCTCTCCGACACAAGACTAACAAATCTGAAACAGTAGATGGTTGCCAAGATTTCTTTTCTTGTGATGGCAAAAGACGCCACTTTCTAACAAACTTTTAGTAGATGTGCACCCTTCCTCACTGTGACTGGCGCGCTAAAATGTACAAATATTTACCTCTGACGCTTCCTTTGCCAAAGACCCCCCACAAAATATAAGGACCGCCCCTTTCGCGATGCCGCAAGGACCAAAAGAACGCAGCCTTGGACGTGAGTCCTTTATTCGTGTATCATTACTCACAATCTTGAGCATCTCATTGACAATATGAACCGGTCACTGGGATTTCGAGTTGGTGAAGGGATTTCGTATATAATGTTTGGCTAATATTTTCTTGTTGTATTTTTCTTTGGGTCCACAGAAACTCATATTCTATACTTATGACAACGACTCAAAGGAAGTCACACAGAGCTCCTATCGAATATACAGTAACGACACATCTGCTGTTGTTATCTCCCCTTCCAGCCCCACGTTCCGATCATGGCAAGGAACTCTCATCGGAACAGGTAGGTGTTAATGATAATAATAATAATAATAATGATGATGATGGTGATGATGATGATAATAATAATAATGATGTGGTTTATAAGTCTCGTACCCGGTCTAATGCCCACTCACGCGCCTTCACATTATTATTACCCCAGCAGGTCGAATCACGGATCCTATAGGACTTCCATACCTCGCTAGGAGTGCATTATTTTCTTCCTTAAAATACAGCATTAGGCTCCGGTTTTTCGAGGTAGAATACCTGCGACCTGCCGCTACCAGTTACAGACACTTATATTCATTAGCATTATGACAATATTTTTTTATTGCCTATAACCAGGGGCTCAGTCTACAGACTGGTGGGCTGAGGAAATGTGAATGAAATGTTTTCCCCAAGGCACTTACAATACGACTATGATCAGGAATCGAAACCATGACGTTTAGATCTCGGGTCCAGTGCCGTTTCCATCTGGTGATGCTGTTCCACATGTGATTTGTTCTTGGGGTTATCGGCAAAGATGTAGCAACATCACTACAACAGTCTTAACCAAGTTTCATAGTTTATTTCATATTAGAATCCCTGGTTAGAAATTTAGCATCACATATAGAACAATGAATTTTTCAAGAATACATAAAGGCAGACACACATACATAAAAGTAATGGCGGTATTTTTATTATGTTTTTGTAAATGAGAAAAGCCTGCTCCATATTCGACAGTATTACTATTGACGCCCTTAATCTGGAAGCAGATAAAAGAACCAGAAAGTGATTGTTTACACTACATCTACATGTAAACGGTCATTTGTCCCCTCAGGCTAGGAAGACAACAATAGAATCACCATAAAAGGTGACCCAGTGGTGTTGAAAAGCGCGCGTGTAATAAAACCACAAAAGGATGTTTGTGAAAAGCGACGGCAAGAAGGAAGTCATAACGGTTTTAGTAAACAATTTCCTTGAATGGGGCAGGTTTTGCCTTTTGTTTTGCCACTTTCCGCAAGATGGAAAACACCGTCAGTGTTACTGTATAATCGCATATTCTATAGCAATGAAGTTTGAAGAAAAAATGGGATCAAATATAAACCATTTTGTTAGCAAGTAGACACCAAATCCCCTAAACCAATTTAGGTATTTAAAAATTCATCACAGAAGTTTTTCATCTCTTACCTATTGATCAGATAAATCTGTGAAGTTTGCAGACAAGGGTTACCAAGTTGGCTTTATGAGACCAAATTTCTGATAGGTTTGATCACAAAATGAGTTTGCTTTAAGAAGGGTAATATAAATGCAAGTAGATGTAACAGTAGTTTGGTCGCCTCCTTTTATTCCCCATTCCCAGGTGACTGTGGGACACATCGGCTAATATTAAAATAAAGATGTAAAATTATATTTATGGATGTCCTATCGCATGTTCTTCACATAGTGAAATTTTTTGGGGTATTACGTATTAAGTATCCGAATAATAAAGGGAACGTATACATAATTGTCAAAAATCAACACCACCACCAAATCTCTTACACAATATTTAGAATCCTAAGTTATGAGCTCATAAAAAATTCCGATATCCATTGAAATTGTGTTCCAAAAATTTCTGTAAGGGTATTAAAGCTATTAAGTAATTAAAGGCAAAAAAGAATAAGTGTAAAGATTGTATAACTTTTAGTGTAGGTGAGTGGTTGATATTATTATTAAATGTAAAATGTATGAGTACTTTGTGATCAGATGTGAATGTATGAGGACGTTGTGAACATGTGTGAAGGTAACAGTCATAGTGCTTTAAATGTTCATGTGCTGTCCCGTCGAATATTGCACTTTTGCCCGTATACCACAGTTGTGACGTGAGCTTATCCCAATAAACGTGTTACTGATGGAAAATTGTAAGCAAGATAAAATCAAACTTTACATCTGACCTAGTCTAGCTGGTAAAATATAACTTTATATAATGGCAACACTGCCGATATGTACTGCTGTGCCCTTTGCCCGTCCTTTCATGTCTAAATAGACTGGCATAAAATGAACTGAAAGTGTTTTGTCATTTGATGTGGTCGGCTTCTACTATTGATTATTTCCCCCCTATTTGTTTTGGAGAATGTATGTTGTGCACTCCACTCATTCATTACCTTGTTTGTCATTGCCCTTTAGCCGTATCGCTATGATTAAACGACTCGGATTTCAAACACTCATTCATTAATGTTTGCATAATCTATCTATTCTTTCTAACTCGTTTCTGGTGAGGGATTTATGTCCCGGAGCCGTAGTTCAGGAAAGGTGGATTGAGGACGGTGG
>JAWQUT010000025.1:658222-676277 GCA_033807755.1 Ellobium chinense | reverse complement strand
GATAAAACTATTTTTTTTAATAAAGCATCATGAAGACAATTGATAAGGTGTCTTCTCTGTACCTTTCAGATTTTAATTGAAATCATATTGTTATCGTTCTTAAAAAAAAAAAAAAAAATCTTGTCCTCTTTTCCCTATTACAAAAATGTTCAGTTTCACAGCAACAAAGAACGGTGGCTTTTACCTGTGCTCCAAATGGGCATGGGGAACAGAATCTGGTGTTATGAAAATACGTCTCATAAAAACTACAGTCTCATAATTGTAAAACTAACAGAACATCGAGTAAGTGGACATCTGAAAAAAAAAGAAAAACAAGCTGCAAGGAAACACACAGGGTTAGTTTTAGAGAGTACAGGAGGATAAAGGATCAAATTTTAAATTTAATGAGCATTGCAGCGCCTAATAAATCTGAGAGAGAGAAATCATAGTATGTGGATTTCTTTGAAGCATCCAGATGCTTTGATCGCGCTTGGAGAGATGGATTATTCTCTCAGCTATCGGAAATAGATATTTCTAGATAAATCATGACGCTTCTCCGAAATTTTGACTATATTATAAACATGCTGAAAATAAAATTTTCTTTAATACATCATCTTTTGCCAAATGCAGCACAGATTTTTTTTTTTTTTGAGGGGGACAGGTGGAAGATCAAAAGCCAAGATGTCCTGGCTCGCCAAAGTTCTGCGTCAGCCATCTAAAAGATCTGACTGATATGTTAAAGAAGAAAAACATTGAGAATTAAAATTGACAACCAATTTATTACCTCTCCACTTTTCCCGAAGCTATTATTACGAATGCAGAGGCGGATTTCTTAACAGTGTCACAAACAAAGTTTTCGGAAAAGTTAACTTATTTTCAACACAAAAATTTAAGTCTACTGATATTTGGACAGCTACTAAACAAGAGGAAAAAAAAGAAAAAAGAAAAAAGAAAGTGGATTATAAGGAAACCTAATGCTACAAGAATGATAGAAGTATTAACACTTTGGAATTTTGGTCTCAAGTTCTCTAATCGCCTCACTTTACACCTCACATTTAAAAAAAATATCATAAATAAGAAAATAAGGACAATGAAAACATTTGCAAAATAATTCTATAAAAAACCTGCAACATTAACCGCACAGAATTTGACACGACGGTGTGAAACAAGATGATAAAACCAGTTTTTTTACATGCAATCAATGTATAGAATGGCGTATGTAACACATCTTCGGGAATACCTACGTCATTGCAATACAAATGTGCTAAAACTGTTTTTTATTGAAAACTAAATGTTAATAGCAGGGTGATACTAAACGAACTAGAGTGGAAGAACATCGCGATATCCCTAGGAAAAGAAAAGCATAAAAAGGTATGAAAAATTATTACAAATACCATCCTCATGCCTTTTTTAAATACATTTTTAGGAATCTTAACTGCGACATACTAGTAAGGCAGTTTAACTTATATCGCAAGTAAGACGCCAATAAGTGAACTATGGTCTGGACTTTCTACTTAATTCTACACACAAACAAAAAATATGTAACACCTTCAAGCCATTTTTAAGAATTCTAAGAGGGTCGCTTTAAAAATAGTAATAATAAAAGGAAAAAATACTTGGGATCCACTTTTCCCTCAGTCCACCCGCCTGTAAAATGGGTACCTGGCTATAGGCAGCGAGAGATACTGTCAGAATGCCAGGGATCAGTGCCTCCAAAGGGGAGTATCACTGTATACTCCCCAGGGAGTGGAGAAAGTTCTAGAGTGATCTGGCCTGCTAGGGTATTAATTGTGTGAAGTTGCGTGAGCGGGCATTAGCCTGGATACGAGACTTCTTTATCGCAGCATTATGATGATGACGATTATGATGATGAAGAGGAGGATTTTCATCGTGCGTGCGCCACGTGCAAATAATGATGATAATGATTATGATGACAGTGGTGATGATAATGATAATATAAATGAGGGATCTAGATTTAAAAAAAAAAATATGAAATACGCATGCACGCATCACTTGACTAACCTTTTAGAAGCAGACCGTAATGGCGAGCTCAAGTAATGTAGATTATAGCACATAGCGATAAGAATGAAACTTTAAATTCACTTTTTCAAACCGTCCTGATTTTTTTACTTTTCTAACGCCAGCATATAGTAGAAAGTAATGTTACGGTTTGTCGGTTTGTTCCAAGCATGGTCTCTCGATCACGTAGTTTAAACAAAAATCCAAAAGTTTACAATAACCTCGAAAAACCTCATTGAATTTCTTTTACAACCATGTTTGTTTTCAGAAATTTTCATCTCTTTTTAACTAGGGCGTGATTTCCCACCGGGCAGTTTTCCATAAAATGACATTGCCTTGCATTCGCTGCACCCTTTCATCCACTCCCTTCCGCCGGATCTTGTGGCATTATCATCCCGATTATATCTAAAAAAAAAAAGAAGATGATTTATACAGAAAAAATTCCGAGTTTTTAATGTTCCTCATATTTTATTTCAATTTCCATACTACAGAAGTGGAGATTCTGCCTCGAAATTCCACCGCACCTCTTGTTGTGGACATTATCCTGGAGGACTCAGCCTTTGTTTCCCCGGATGGTGTGGAGAGAAGCAATACGGTAATATATTTCTTATTCTCCGCCTCCATCTCTTCCTTCTTCACCTCCTCATCCTTCCTCTTCTCTTCCTTTTGTCTTTGTCGTGCTCCTCTCGTCCTTCTCCTCCTGACAGTCATGATAAACTGTGGTAACTCACTGTGTCTAGTGCGTGATATGGGGTATTTTATACGATGTGACTATTCAGGTGTGCTAAACTGACCTATTACTAATACTATAACATTGCCTAATTTATAAATTACAACAATGCCTTTTAAAAAAGTGTGCCGCACTGTACTGCACTAGAGGAGCAACTATAGACTACTATGAAATTCGATTACAATTTAATTAAAAATATACTTGGAGAACAATTTGCATGGATATCTTTTTTTTAATTGTTGTTTTGGCTATTCTCTACTTTCGGAAACTATGCTGTTAATCTGAGAATCAAAGCCTGTCTGGGAACAAAATATTATAATCTCCCTCATAGGTGAGCTTGCTAATATGTTCTCAGATGACATTACCATTCATAGTTTATTATTAATTTATCATCCATGTATCAGTCATATCATATCATTATCAATCATATATCATTATCATTCAATATTATTACTACTATAAATCTTTATTGAGAAAAAAAAAAGCCGAGACCACTAATATGCCCAGACCACAATTAATGTGGACACATATCTTATAAACAACAAATGACGGGACAGATCCCCTCCCTCATAATTAGCTTGCTAATTTCTTCTTAGATGGCACCGCCATCCATAAACACTTTTTATAAGTCATCATTGCTTGGAGATTGTGAGCCAGTTCCGGAGATTTCTCATTACGAAGACTGTCAAAGCCCATCTTAATGTTGTGACCTCTTCTCCAGGCTATTCACCGCATTGAATTCCCCTGGGTCTTGGAGCCAGCCGTCACCAGTATCAAGGTGACAGAGAACATAGACATAGCAGCTGCCAAGTACTCGCTGGTGAGTCTCTTATACAAATATATAATGCTTATTCACGTATAGAAGTGTGTATAGAAGTATTAAAAGACCAGCTTTTTACGAAACCTGTGGATTGTTTCAAAGAAACTAGGACACCGCAATAATAACGTTGGTGAAAGGTTGCTTAAACTCTTATTTTCTCTCTTTGTAACTATACGTCCATCTGTTTATCTGTCCGTCTATCTGTTTCTCTGTTTCTCCTTCTTCTCTCTCTTTCTTTCTCTCCTTCTCTCTCTCTCTGTCTCTGTCTCTCTGTCTCTCTGTCTCTCTCTCTCTCTCTCTCTCTCTCTCTCTCTCTCTCTCTCTCTCTCTCT
Organism: Ellobium chinense; assembly: GCA_033807755.1. NCBI lineage: Eukaryota > Metazoa > Mollusca > Gastropoda > Ellobiida > Ellobiidae > Ellobium > Ellobium chinense. The sequence goes on along the minus strand of JAWQUT010000025.1, from coordinate 672,397 downwards.
CTCTCTCCCTCTCCCACTCCTCCCTCTCATTAGAAAGGAGGAAAATTGAATATTCACGGTTTTCTAAATGCTGTACTCAAGCATGCTTTGTCCATCAGCTCACGGCCTTTTTGTCGGACTGATCTGTTTGGTCAGTGAACCGCCCATGTTCGCCAATAACGTCACTCACCCAGATTTATGCCCCCGACACACTCTGGCATGCGCAGAAATACACGAGCTGGCTTTCTGGCACAGAGCTGTTTCCAGGTCACGGTCAAGGTTGGCAGCGCCGGCCAGCGCGGCACGCTGATTGGTGGAAAGTGCATCACAGCTATAGACTTCAAATCTGGGTTGAGGGTACGGAGAGATACATCGGTGATCATTATGGTCTGCGATTTTTACCGTTTGAATCGCCGAATTACGACATAAATATTTTTTTTAAAATTTATGGTTCTTCTACTGCTATTGGCAATCCTGGTCCGGAAACCAAACAAAATTTTTGCTAGGAAAAAACGTCATCAAAATTTGCGAACACGGAGGTATTCATTGGAGGGAACCGAAGGCTTGTGCCGGGGCGAGAGGAGGAAATGGAGAAACATGTATACGCCCAATAAGAAACTGTTCAGTGTAAGTTTGGTCATCCTCTACCTCTACCTTTCCCCTCCCGCGGCAGGGCATGGACCTCAGCTAGTTCGTAATAACTGGTAACAGAGAAATTGATTTTTAAAGTGAAATATTTGGACTACGATTCCTAGGTTAGTTCAGATTTCAGACATAAAATGGCTGTATTGCATCTTACTCGGAAGTCAGGTGACAATCGTTCGTTGGCCAAAATTTCCGGAAGCAGCTCATGTTAAAGCGGACTCAAACATAGACTCGTTCATAAATAACGGGCGACCGAGGGTTAGGTATTTGGCTGGAGGAGGTGTGATGGTGCTTTGTCTGTATATTACTAAAAGTATACTGTAAGCCTGAGTACCAATGCTTTTTCCGAGGAGTTTTGAAATAGGTTCATCTTTTATCTTCATGCTAAGCAGCGTATCAAAAAGCATATTAAAGCTCAGCTTCTCCCGGCCGTTATTTTTAGTTGTGCAGCAACATTTTATTCTATGATAAAGCAGCTGCACCCACTGACTTCCGTAAAGAAGAGTTTCATCCATTGTTACACTAAGCAGGTCGAATGATGTGCTCATGCACGGTGGATAGATTGTCTCCCGGTCTTTGTAAAAAAAACTTAATTTCCATTCTACAATAACAAAGTGAGTGACGTGAAAAGAAATAAAAAATTTGCCATCCGCTCCGAAAATTTGTTTTCCTTCTGTCAGAAATCGCAGTTTCCATTTCCATTTCCATCGCGCGAAGAATCTCTTAGAATAGATGATGGCACCAGCTGCACATGAAACGGCATGTCGTACAGTGTAATTTAGTGAACATACGGTTTGGTTAGCGTGCGAATTACGCTGTATGGCCAAACTTGCACACGACAGAGACTTGACCTCTAAGCACTCGTATGAAGTTGAATAATAAGACATCCACCTTCCCGAACCAGCCATCCAAGACAAACAAATTGGTATCTGAATGCCACGACATCTCATTGAAATTGGTCAAAAGAAATACGGATGTAATTATATAGAAAATACTGTATAGTATCATAACTGAGAGCTTGCGCATTAACGATGGGATTTCATAACAGCTTCAAACTTACATTAGTCGATCGGTGCCGGAATTCCCTTAATAGCGTTCAACATACAGAACAAATGCAATTCTCTTGACGATAAAAGATTACATTGTTAAATCCCAAGCTCTCAGATAATGCCTTCTCAGTGGTATTCTCGGTTGGTCAGATCAGCTGTATAACATACACCTGGTCATTTTACAGTAGAATCTCAGGGTCTTCAACCACAGATACCCACATTCCTCCTCTACATCTTGCCCAGTTTATTTCTGTAAATTAATCTCACACTTGCGAACTCCTCGCGAATTAGATTTTCGGAGCAGATCCCCTGAATTTCAGGTTTACGAGTTTCTACTGCATTAATATTAGAACCAGTTGGATTTCGCATAGTAATCAACATGAACTCGATGAAAACGATATGAAATCTAAGGCAGAGCGTCCAAATAATCGTACTTTAATTAAAAACCGATAATATAAATCTACGAGGGCTGATTAAACAGTGCGTGGCCTCGAAAACGCACGAGTTTTGACAATATGAATACCTCTAAGTCTTCAAGAAAGTCCCTTGTAACACTGCATCAAATGTCATTATAACTCCGTTGCAGGGGACAAAATTCTGGATTTGGGTGGGTTACGCTTTGTCTGAAATTCATGCAGAAGAAATTCACCGTGGCGGTTTCAGTTCGCTGAGTATTCAAACTTCTTCCTCGTAATTCAGCTTTCGGCTCCCACTATCATCATTGCAGAAGCATCTGCGCAGAAGAGTTTCTCCTCTAAACAATGAAGATTCTCACTGTTTCGAATAATCGCATACTGGAATAATTAAAATCCTGTCGTTTGCCAAATAAAAACTGTAACGTTATAAAATTTGATGTTGTGCCATAAGTCACATCGTTGAAGATTCGAATTTAATCACTTTGTTGAATTTCATGCGTTTTCTTGCGTGAGGCCAGTAACTTTTCTAATCACTCTCGTTTACTAAAGTTAGCTTCTAATCAGGTCAGCCTTGAATATCAAGCCATGAGTACCACAAGAGATCTAATGTCCATGTGGTTTGACGTAATAGTCATATCGTACATTGTTATAGTTTTATTGCTTATCGGTCAGCTAGTTAGCTAACACGGCTTGAAAAGTGGAAATGTATGCTTGAAATTAATATTTATCTTATAAGCAGGGCCTATTTCCAGTGACATAAAGGTGTGTAATAATTTTTTGGAATGTCATACATTGCATAGATTTAACCTTTGTCTTGCTTACAAATACTTTAATTGGACGCTTTGGAAATCTCTAGGTGAAGGAATCTGTGACGTCTTTCTTTTGTAACTGTTTTCAGTGCCGTGGGGTTTCCCTCTGTCTAACTTTAAAAAATAAATCAGTCTTTCATATCGCTTGTAATCGTTCTCTTCACGTTTCAGTTTCAGTTGAGTTAAACAATTGAATTAAAAGTACTTGAATTGTCACAGTATTTCTATAGTCTAAAGTTTCATCAATGATTGTCAGCTGTTTGGATCAATTCTGTGTCGCGTAACTGTGTGGTTCATTCAGTCCAGTTATGATTGTTGTATCTCGAACAGGTAAGGGTCACTTCAGGGTCCTTTTTAGGATTAAAAGTTCAGTTTTTTTATTAGTTAAAGTTTATATGATAAATTGGATCTGAAACTCGTGTTTGTTTGATATCAGATGTATGAAATGAGTTATATACATTTATCGCATTCGCTCGCCAGAGGCTTGTGAATATGATAAATGTATAACTCATTTCATAAATTTGATATCAAACAAATACTCATTACAGATCCTCTATATATGAAATTAATATACATTGATTTGCATGTACGTGGCATGAGAGCGGGTTTAAACAGTAGTCTTCAGACATGAACATTGCTTTGGATTTCTGACACCCGGAAGGCATAACACAGTAGACTAGAGGAGACTAATATGACTGTATCATGCTTCACTAATTTGGTCCGTTAACCCTCGTGATGAGGTGATATGATCTATTTTACTGTCCTCTCGCTTCGAGTAAGAACGACATGTGGAATCTCCTTGCCGACCTCTGAGTGCGGCGGTAGAATTTTGCACCGGAGTGTCACCTGACCAGCCGGGGGACACCACGTGCGACGTAATTAGGCCGTAAAAATGGCCAAGCAGCCAGAGGGAGACTGGACCCGAACGATCTCGCACTACGAGAGTTAAGGTGGCTTTGACGTATGATTTTAATCAGTCGGCTGACAGGGCTAAATGTCTCCGGCGTCAGGTCTGGGAGTAATCAGGAATAAGTTCGATCTGAATATGACATACTATGACCGTAAGGAGGTTAAATTGACTTCCTGTAAAAAACATCGTGATGAACAAAATCTTAAAAAAAAAAAGGTAGACAGTAGGTTTGTATAACTTGTCCACGTCTGGGTCAACTGTCTTTGCCACGTCAGCGGGGCAAATCCAGTGCCTGACCGCTTGTGGTCAGGCATATAATCACATTTACAAGGAAGCCACGTCTTTCTTGAATAACACGCGGAAACAAGATCATAATAATTACAGTTGATTTTTTTTTTTTTTGGGGGGGGGGGGGGGGGGGTTTTTTTTTTTTTTTTTTTTTTGCCATAAAAATGTTTCCCCCCCATTCTCTCAGAAGTGTGAAATATGACTGACGCCATTCTCTTAGCACAGTAATGATATACAAAACAAATAATGGCCATAAACTTGGCTTTTTCTTTTCTCAACTATCAGCATGCAATATAGCTACTCTACTCATGTATTTCTTTCCTATTCAGTAATGGGCTTCAGTCTAATATTCAACATGCAAGTAATCTTATGTTGTGATAAATGTCCTCAAATTTGTTACCATTTGACAAACAGTGAAGTGATAATAACAGATATCATCTGATGTCTTTATTGAATTTTTTTCTTAGTAATCATAGGTTCTGCTTTATCCTGCTCTATCTTGTTGCTGTTTCTAATAAACATCAACATTAAACAATGCAGTACTGACAGCTAAAAATAAAACAGAGCTATTGCCCACCTGGATGTATGAGAGGCATGAAATGGGCTTCCTTATGTCATGCATCCTCATACACCGATCATGACAATATGGATGATGAACACAACAGAGATATGATTCTGCACCAGCGCCAGTCGTAGAATATTCTTAGTAATAACTATGAGGAGTTAACAGCTCTCAGAGCTGGCCAACAAGCAGTACCAACAAACTACATGTACAATGTACATTGTACATTTATTCTCAAATGAAGGTTAAAATATGATAAGAAAATACAAAAGCACAGTTAACTTAAACCACTCATTCACAAATATATTTCATGCTCATATCACAGTCAGGTACTGGTCAAATATGATTTGCAGGAACCCAAGACTCAGCCCATGGTTCTAACATGTACAGCCTCTTGACACCATTTCAGAATTCCAGCACATTTGAACAATCACATCTCAAAGGAAGCATGGAAAGAATATGTGACTTTGTGTCAGTATCTCTGTTTCCCACTGTTCTTACAGCTCAGACTTTTACGTGCATTATTAAAGTATTTAAATCAGTCAAGTAAGAATAAGCCCAGAATGCTAAAAACCTGATGACAATGTTCTGTCACACAAGAGTAAGAGTAGATGCACATTAAAACAAATCAAGGTGGTAGAGGTGCACTTTTCTTCTGTCTCAGAAGCCATAGGTTGAATCTGACCAATCTCTAATAAAAATTTATCCCACACTGTTGACATGTCCGATTCCCACTGATAAACAAAAATATGAGCTAAACAAACAAACAAAATAAATCACATCTGCTTGCCAGGCACTACAGATCAACAAAATTTTCACTCTGAGCCTGGGTCAATAAAGGAATTAGACCTGATTAATNAAAAAAAAGTGTATCCACGCAGATTTTTCGTGGCAGCAGTGTTTACTGTAAGTTCTGTTCTCTCTTTCTGCCTGTCTTTGTCTCTTTCCTGCCCTACAAAACATGGCGTTCTAACGAGCGCTGTTTGCGATCTTGGTCGAATAAGTAGATACTGCAAACATTAATTTATTTAGTTCTGAATTTAACAGTATGATTTATTGTGGTTTACAGCCTACCGACATTTTGGGGAAAAATTTTGGTAGGGCATTAAATTTGACCAACTCTTGCTCCAACATACCGTGCCAATCGGTGTAGTTCTAGGTAGACTGTATTAACATGCTCAAGATCTCGGTTAAGTAGAGTATCCTCAATGTGTTGGGGTGTGGAATAAGTAAAGGGAAGTTTTTGATCATGCTGATGCCGCTGATAAACTTGTGGATCTGATTAGATTTCTCAAGTTTGCTGGCTACTTAATTCATCTATAATCGCCACTATAAGATGCCCTTCCACATTATTGATTCCAGGGTGATTAGTATTCACCATGCCATCCACAGATCGTTTGTTTACTGTTTCAATAAAAACAGGAGACTGAGATTAAGTTACAGAAAAATGACCTGCCTCTCCACAGGAAGGATGTTTCAACGTGGAGACCTCAAACAGCTGGACTCGGTGAAGTTACTTCCCTCTGTAATCTGACCACTCCCTTCTTACCCCTCATTTTCCACCAACCCCCACCCCACCTCGGTTTGTCATACGTGACATAATTGCAAATTTCAAACCCAAGGCCAAAGCTAACGTCATCTCATAAAAGGGCTCATCTTTGCCAGAATTGTTTATGAGAAAACTGAGTGGTTCTGTCTGAATGTAGCTTTTTGCTTCAACAACATTCGTGTCTAATTTCTGTGAATTCATCAAAGGCATTCACAGTTTCGTAGAAACATTTTCTTAGGAGATAAGTATTCAAATGAAGATCACGAATGAGCGGAAAAAATGATTTTGGCGAGAAAACCAGCAAAAGCCACTTTGTCGGAAGATGTTAGATAACATCAATGCCATTTGCGAATCAAATAATATGTAATACGTATATCTGCCAAGACATGCATGTCTAATGAGACTTTCATCTTGCATGCCGGATGTAGTTCCATCAACAATATTACAGAACTGCTAACTTTACAATGGTTTTAGAACTGGAATTATCCTAAGAGTGCTTCCTAACTTCTTTTTCTGTTGATGTGATGAAATGAAATGCAGAAAGATATTCTTCTTCTTCTTCTTAACGTTCATGACTGGAAAAGATGACCAACTGTGTGTGCGAATGACGTGTCAGGAACTAGACTAGGCCTTGGGAAAGAGATGTATAGTAAAATACAAACAAGCAAAATGCTGCCGTATCGATATACTGGCAGGATAAAATAGCTTCAGGCATCAGGTCTACAAGTTTGAAAACCTTCAAGGCAAAAACACTATTTTTCTTCACGATCCTTAAGTGTGTCCTTTCAGTCAGCTCTCAGATCAGTCTTATGGCGATCTTGATAGAGAAAATAAAACAGTTGTGTGTAACAAACAATAAAATAATGTATTTGATTCAAATTCTTTATGCGGATGCAGTTTCAGCATCAGGCTAACGAAAAGCGAAAAGAGCGACTCTTTTCGCAAGCAGAGTCCTATCGAACTGACATGCTTTCACTCTAAATGTTATGATGCTGTTAGCCCCAAATTCATGATCCAGTTGGTTTAGCTACACATGTTCTTGGCTGCTATGCTGTGAGTGATCAAAGCGTCTTTCACACTCTGTCATGCACTGCACACAGCACAGTGCATTTCTCCTCTTCAGCCGTTCACATCTTGAAATTCTAACCCCCCGATAATTTGTCAAGATCGGTCGGAAGAATCGTAACATTCTGAAATCTAATATATAATGGTTTAACCCATTGTTTTCATTATGATGAAAGTCATTATACAAAGTAGCAGAGATATGAATTAAGTCATGTCTTTTCACTAACTCTGCCATTTCCTTTACGGATCGTTTGTTTTTTAATCTCTTATTCACTTATGTTTCTAAACTTGCATTCCAACATTCTCAGACTTCTAATATCTCCTCTTCCTTCTGCCACCTCCTCTCCTTCCCCACTTCCCTCTTTATTCACAGGTGGTCCCACTCTCAGAATACAGCGAGTCCAGCAACACAAATTCTACCAGGTATGCGATTACCAAAGTGTCGCCCCTGAGCCTCAAGTGGATGCTAGGAGTCACCGACTCTGGAGACATCTTTGTCAACGATACAGTCGCCCTTATCAGGTAGAGTTGATACAAGACTTTACGATTAGTCCATTTTGGTTGCGTGAATTGGAGACAGCAAACGTAATGAAGTTTAAGCATATAATGTATGTAGTAAGGAGATTCCCCTATATCCTGCTGTTTGAAGTTAGCAGTGAGTAAAACACTAAAAGCAACAAATTCACTCATGGCGCGTGCTGTCACGACGAACAAAGAAGCTAAGTGAAGTCAATGAGTGTTTCCTGTGTTGGAAGCGTGAGGGTTAGGATCTGTGGGGGAGGGTGGAAGTATATAAGTGGGAAAGAGGGAGAGAGAATGAGAAGAGCCAGACAGAGCAGAGCGAAAGAGATATGAGTAGATGAATGGGGGTGCGTGAAGGATGCTGAAGGAAGAAGCTGGAGGACATGAATGAAGATACGTGCCTAATGTCTCATAATTTATTGTGTAATGTACTATGTAAATTGAATGCTTTTAGCCTAGTGCCTATAATAAATAAACTGAACCTGAAGCTGAGGTGAACCTGCTGTTTTGCCACTTCTATACTGATTAACCAAAAACTCCTATAGTGCTGTTGCTATCTGGGTCCTCAGTTAATCCATAACTAATATTATTATCTAATTTCATGTGTAGTTATGCTCGATGTCTGTGAGGAAGAACGGAATGATTCTCCTATAAGCAAGCTATTACTAGCTGACCTACAGAGCGAAAAGCCACGAGAAATGTCGATCTCCCGTTGGGATACGTCACGTAATATTGTTCGCATTTTTTTTAGCAATATATTACCACTCAATCATGTAAAAAATATGCAAATTAGGTTGCAAAGAGGGGGAAAGGGATTCTGTTGTTGAAGAGTTACATTTGATCCTTTCTGCGTGGTTTGGATTCAAATTTGATTCATATAGAAGTTTTTTTTTTCAAACTTGAATGGAAGAAATAGAATCTTAGAAAAACGTAAAGGAAGTCAGGGATTTCTCCGAAGAGTCAGCCCTGAATTACATTCTCGAGCGAACGCTCGAAAATGTAAAAGTAAATGTAAGAAAAACGTAAATCTGACCACTAGCGAAATCCGTTGATTCTCTCACTGCCGGTTTAAGGTTCTGTTTTTCCCAAAATTTCCAGACTTGCCTCTTTTGAAACTGGCAACAGATAACTGCGTGCGATTTAGCATTTACTTCTAAACATGTGAAGCAGCATGGCTGACTACTTTATAGCTTTGAATTCAGGATCAAAGTTTTTGTCCTGGTTTAGATTCCAGTTTTGTTATGCTTCCCGGGAGCAAGTTATTTGCATTTTTCTCGTTCCTCTGGGAATAGTCAGTGCCAGTTCGTGTCTTCAACTCTACAATGGTACTTTATGCCTCTAAAAGAGCTCAGAAATGACTGACTAATAGGGTCTACTGAGGTAATGATATGGGATTCGGTGTCAAAGGCTGGTGAAGTTCAATTATGTGTAACTGTAGCGAAGAAATTATCAAATCTTGTTGCTTGAAGTCAGCCATGGGTGAAATATCGGATATGGTTTTAGATGTTAACGAAATATGAAACTCACGACCATTTCTGCCGTCTTGAGCTTCTGCCTTAGCTTGTCTATTCAGCCGTACTTCCATACAGAGCTATGGAGACGCAGCTCTCTGCCGACAGTAACTGTCTCATTGTCCTACCTGCGCATCCACTAATGATAGTACGGATTAGTAATGCTCGTGTTAGCGGCAGTAATTAGTGTAGAACAGAAGACTAAGAAACCGAACCCATTCCTTCCGTCTCATCTCATTGTCTGGTTTTATGTGAGCAGACTACATTACAAAAGTGTTTAAGGCAGTAATCACAAAGCTGCGATACACCCGATTCCAGAAATAATCGCGGATGATAGTAATCGTCCCAATTAAACCCTAGGGACCCGGGTACTTCTCATTCGCAAGCCCTGGTTGCTAGTTGGGTAGGCATACAGTATAGAAAAATGGTCCCTTGTATCCTCGAATAGGAACCGTTCTCAGTGGTATCAGATCTGTTCTGACTAAAGAGACGAACAGATGTGAAGGTTTGGTGCACGTCAGTGACAGACATAGTAATAAGAATACTGAAGTTTTTAAGTCTCGTATCCGGGCTAATGCCTGGTCATGCGACTTCACATTATTATTTATCCTAGCAGGCCAGGTCATTCTAGGGCTTTCTCAGCTACCTGCGGAGCGCCATTTAAAGGCGCTGATCACTAGCATTCTGACAATATCTTTCGCTGCCTATAGCCAGGTACCCATTTTACAGACGAGTGGACTCAGGAAAATGTGAATAACATGCTTTCCCAAGGCACATACAATACGACCATGATCGGGAATTGAACTCATGACTTTTAGATCTTTAGTCCAACGCCGCAACCATTCAATCACGCTGTTCCACATCGCGGTATTTGTTTTCATAGCAAAGCCAGCTCTCTTCTAGTTTGCGTCTACTTGTACCTTAATTAGATAGCACATTATAGATATTACTTTAAGCCCATGCAAACTTGATTATTTCATCAGCCTCTTCTCCGGCGAGTTAACGATTACAAACCTTGGTACGGATTAAATGTAATCACGGATCCGTGTGAAGAAAAGTAATCAAATGGTTCGAATAGCCGAATGATGGCTGGCCAGGCTTAGAAATCACGTATAAGCCTTACTTAATTACACTGAGTTACACTTTTTTCATCCGAGAAGTCTTCCTGTTTGCCCTAGCACCGGATTTGCACGTTCTCTGAATGAAAGATCCGTTTGCATAATATGTCGGTTATTTTCATCTACATTAATCTGGATCCTTTAGAAACACGTACATCAATAAGGAGTGTGTATTAAAACCAGGAATAGACATAGTTAGTTAAGGGAAACCGGGTATGAATTGTCTATATAATGATATAATTTTGGTTACAACATGCACTGAGCTCCATCCTTAAGCCAGTGCCGGTGATTCAAAGTCGGTGGAACCCATAAATAGCGACCATCTTTGTTCCTTAGAAATGCTGTCGCCGTGATGACATTCTTAAACTTTTCATCTCTGGTTTTCATGTAAATATACGTTAGTTGCAATCCTGATGCTGACCATATTTTCATCTAAAAAGATGACTTTTTAACCCTATGGTTGGGCCACAGAAACCCTTTGTAGCCCTTGCAAAGTTTCAGATCTGCCAAGTGAAAATCGTCTCATAAAATGATTTTTCTATTTTTTTTTTTTTTTTACATTATATGAATGATTACGATGGCGTTAGAAGTTGGTCGCAGTATAGAGGTCACCTATGTATGGGGCTTCCTATTTTGATGCTGCCATCATTTTTAAAGCAAGTCATACCATGGCAGTACTCTGTGATCAGTATGAGGGGAAGTTTGGCCGCAATCGTGAAACAGATTGGTTGGTCGGTTGGTTGGTTGATTGGTTGGTTGGTTGGTTGGTTGGTTGGTTGGTTGGTTGGTTGGTTGGATGATTGGTTGGTTTGTTGGTTGATTGGTTGGTTGGTTGGTTGGTTGGTTGTCTGGTTGGTTGCTTGTTTGTTTGCTTGTTTGCTTGCTTATTTGCTTGTTTGCTTGCATGTTTGCTTGCTTGCTTGCTAGATTGGTTAGTTGGTTGCTTGCTTGCTTGCTTGCCTCTTTACTTGCTTGCTTGCTTAGTCCCCTAAAACGGTCGCCCTATTCGGAGATTTCCAAATAAGCCAAACCTAATTATCCCTAGATGATATTCACCAGGGATCAGGATTGTTTCAAGGCCTAATATTAAATCGTTCTTTGACTGTGTTGTTGTTTGCTGCCTGGCTATTTGTTTATTTCTATGTTTGTGTCATTTTCTTAGGTCATCAATGATTTTTAACCCAGCTCACTTGTCTGTCGTTGATGCCAGCGTATTTTTCTAGCTCCCCACGGAGAGTGACCAGCCACCATACCGTATGCTTGACATCAAACAGCATGGCGTACATTAGTTGTGCTCCTTGTCTCAGCAACGTCCACTCAGTCCCTTCCCTTCTTAGACAAGGCTGAGCAACATAACGGAAAAGTGATTCCAAAAGCCACTTAGTTCTACTATATCTGGAACATTATAGTGGTAAACAGAGCCCGCGTATGAACAGCTGTCATCTCTCTACATAATCTTACCGTCTTGATGATCACAGAGATTTTGCTTTAATGGGGTCTGTTGTTTGCAAGTAGGCTAAATGAAGCGCAGTTTATAGAACTTTGATGAAATCAGCCTTTGCTGAAAATGAGATATACTCAGGTCAATAAGAAACACAAAGGAACTTGAAATTATTCATACAGTCGTCACGAGATTGACATACGAGTACAAAAATGGTTTTCATGCAGAGCTGTGTCCTTTTTAAGAACAGTATTCCGGATGATCTTCATCTAGGTCATATATATATTTTTGGGGGGTTATTTGGAAGTCTCCGAATAAAGCATCTTGCTTGATGCGATATAAATACCCCCAAATAACAAGCAAGGCAAGAAAAAAAATCATGGCACTTCCCATCTAATCTAAAAGTATAATTTTAGACTGTTTGAAAGTCTGCAGATAAGGTATTTCGATCCACGAAATTATAAATATACCTCAAAGAATCAAACAGGAACGAAAAACAATCTCTGTCGTCGTTCTAAATCCAGGCTGAGTATATTTTTGTGGAATTTTCGAAAAGGGCAGTTTGCTATAGGGGTTCATAAATACTGCCTGCCAACCAACCAACCAACCAACCAACCAACCAACCAACCAACACCAACCAACCAACCAACCAACCAACCAACCAACCAACCAACCAACCTACCTACCTACCTAATCCGTAATGTTCCTTTGCATCAGATCTTCGAAAAATTCAGAAACACTCCCCAGGTATATTCTTGGATTAGATGTGGGGTCAAGATCAAAATGTAGGATCAATATTGGAGAAGTACAAGCACCCTCTGGAAGATTACCTCGACCACATCCAGGGACTCCCCTGAAGAGTTTCATATTTTCTGATCCTGCCCCTAGCCCTTAAGATTTCAAGACGCCAGTGTTGTTTTTTTCCCACTGTTGGCTATATAAAGGTCTGCACCCCTCATTATCTTATTCATGGGTCCCATGCCAAACTATTTTCCACACATATTGTTTAAATCTTTCTCATAAATTTGACACATAAAACAGCCCTATGACCAATTAGAATTTGAGAACTATGCCAGTGTACTAGGCTACAAATACTTCAGGCTTTTGCACACAGTAAATATCGTAACTTTACCCACCTAGCAACAGCCACAAAATTTATACTTGTGGCTAAACCTTACCTATTTTGAATCTAGAAAAATATTAGTATCTATCTAAGCCTTTAAAATTCATGTGCAACTTATCACCATGAAAGCGATGTTCCTATGCAAACGTGCACACCAAAGTGCTAAATGGTGATTATTTCTCCCTTAATGGTGATGATCTTAGAGCAACTGTTATTTGCCATGGCACCAGTTGTTTGAGGTTGCAGGAGCCAAATTGTAAAAGCTTCTTTGAGCCATTTAATAAAAATTTCTTCTCTAACCACAGGAATTTTCCGAGATGGCCAAGACTAGTCTGCAGGTCTGGTGCCATCACTGAGCTCAAATTATATACTGTTTACGGTGGGGATCCTTCGGTTAGATTTTTCACAATTTTAAATTACATGAAAAGGGGTTAAAAATTTGGCCTTCTTTTGCAGATCACAGGTCCGCACAAATGAAATCCGCTGAAGCCATTGGGAAACACTGCCTGCAACAATTATTTTTTTACAAATTCAAAACTGAATTTCACCACTTTTGCGGTGTGGTTTCATGTTATATGATTATTTCTACACTATCTGTCCAAAGGACAGATTTTATACTCTGCTACTATCGACTCGGATAGTCCAATTTTTTTTTGACCAATTAGGCTCTTGCAACCTTTGACACCAGATTTCACCCACGTCTCTTAGACACCTACATGCATGATCTTCAGGAGGCTTTTCTTGATATTCTGTCTGGGTACGAAGTTATTTTATTCAACATCAAAGAGTGTTACTAGTTTTTGATAATTCTACGTCAAGGCAGAAAATCCCAAAAGCCTCCATAGACTCATGAACAAACATATCTAGAAGATGTCGGTAAAATCTGGTGTCAAACAACTGGTGCCGTCGCTAATGACACTTATTATAAGATCATCACTTCTGAGCGAGAAGAGTGCATCATTAAGCACTTTGGTGTGTGATATTGCATAAAAATTCAGTGTACTTATGGGCACAACTTGCGCACCAAGTTATGTAAAAAAGGGTAAAGCCTCCTCTTAAGGTTAAAAACGCCGCGGAGGAATCCCAGAGCTTGGCCAAATCTTCCATATATGAGTGGCTCTACTAAGTTGTAGAGAATCTCTCTTGTTTACTTGTGTATCAGTTTTATGGTAGCAATATCGTTGCACT
>JAWQUT010000025.1:608635-655707 GCA_033807755.1 Ellobium chinense | reverse complement strand
CCCTTAAAAAAAAAAAAAAAAAACCCGGCGCTTCAACAAGCATACAAAAAGTTATGTGGCGCGAATTCAGTTTTTCAAGTTTTCCTTCTCTAGGTAAGATCACAGGCCAGGCAGTCGTGAGAGGGCCAGATGGACGGGGCATCTACAAAGCCAAAGGTCCCTGCTCGTGTGACAGAGACCAGTATTGCAACTGTAACCCACTCACACCCCCTCAGCCTAACCCTAACTACAACTCCTCAAGTCAAGTGGGTGAGTACCGACACTGTTACTTCCCTTCTTCCGCTCTCCTAGTCTCTTTTTATCTCTCTCTCTCTTTCTCTCTCTCTCTCTCTCTCTCTATCTATATTTCTCTCACATTCTCTCTAATATCCTGTTTACTTTCCATTAACTCTCATCGAACATCAGTGTGCTCCTGGTTCTAGGTGCTCAGCATTCTTTCTTCTATCTCCTTAATCCTCTTCTTTCGTTTTCTTTCTAAATGCATGTTAATGTGATGTTGCCGAGATAGGAACTATTGTCACTTCAATGAAGCAGCAGGGGCTCAGTAGAGACACTCGGGGCAGGGAAGGGATGGAGTGAGACTGGAGAGAGATAGACAGACTTACTGGAAGAAACGCCTCCTTCCGCTTACCAGGTCTAAGTACAAAAAAAGAACAAAAAAAAAAACTCCCCTCACGCTTTGCTATGCACACTGTCCATATGCGACATTAATTAACTACACCGAATTAATACTGCCAATTTCTTCAACTCATCTAATGGTACCAGTAAAGCACTGAAAGCATGGAACGGGAAAGATGGACGAGGAAGGACAGTTTGGCGGAAACACGCTGGGCTTTCCCACATCCTTTTATCTGCACTAGTGCTCTGCGCGCTCAGAAAGTTTGCAACGCTGTTCGATTAAATAATAATGCGAAAGTTTCAAATCGCCCGACGAGAATAATAAGACACTCTCTGATCAGAGATTGTAGACCTGCGCCAATTTCCAACGAAAGTTTTGTATGCAGATTGCGCCCATCTCGAAATAGGCCTATGTAGACTGAGCCAACATTAGTACTGCGTGAAAATGGACCGGTTAAATCTCTTAGATATTACATTCATTTTATAATCGTCAAAACCATAAAGACGTCATCTCGACCTCTCCTGTTACCCAGATATTTTAGGTAAGTAATATATTTCTCCACTCTCCTCACCCCGCGCCCGCTTACAATCGGGACGATGAGAATGGCTGAGGTTATTCATGCACGACAATAGTGCGAATTTCAGGTCGTCATTGACGCTACACCTGCAAAAAACTGAGGTTTGTTTAGTAGCTTTAAAACCCTGCTCAGTCCGTACAAAATCCTTGGCTCAATCTGTACATACATTTTGGCGCAATCTGTGTATTCTCTCGCGCTATCTGCGTACGGCCTCTTACAGTCACTGACCTTTAACTTTATTTTTTCCAGGTATCAAGAGAGGAGGAAGCTGAAACTCAGTTTCATATTCAACTCTGAGGTTTTCAGGAATTCCCGTAAAATAAAGATTATGTGCATCTAATTTCAAACTATAGTCTGAGCTGCTTATATAGTCTCGGATTAGATTATCAGTATGCGGGAGGGGTGGGGGGGGGAGGGGAGGGCGAGACCTACTTAGATGTACCTCGTGACATTATCAACACGTTAACAGGCTGGCCTCTGGGTAGGATAAAAACCTCTGCAGGGAGCTCTGATCCCTTTAAGTGATTTCAATGACTCGATGTCGCCTTTGTCTATCTGCGAATCACATTGTTGTATTTCTTGCTTTAAAAATGTTGGTCGTGGTTGTCGAGAACGGGTTGCGTTTTGAGTATCTGGGTCTCACACCAATGATGGCGTTTGGCCACATCCGGGAAATAACATTAGTGCCTCTGTAGATGTTTGTTATTCTGTGAGCCTCGGCTGCTTGTAACAGAATCTCGCCACATGAATTCTAAAATATCCCAGTCCCTAATTTTAATACTACGATGAAGTGCTCGAAGCTACAGCAATATCTAGGGTCTCTCCCACCCTATGTTGGGTTTAACGTTAAGGGCAGAATTGGGGAAGAGAAAACGCAGTCTTATTATTAGAAATTATTAGGGGGTGACAAGGGATTGTCCCGGTAGGTATTTTTTCTTCTTTAACCCTACCTCTAACTTTACCCCTAACCCAAGCACTAGGTGGGAGAATCCCTGGACATTGCAGCGAGTTTATAAGAAATATTCAATACAAAGTCTGTAGACAGAATAAAATGAAATGTGTGACCAAAGTCAGTGTCGTATTTTATTTGCTGTTTTGATCTTTGAGATACGAGAGGAGGATTTCGCGAAGACCAGGATAACTATCTTGTTAATAATTTAGACTAATTTCACGACATGCCATCACACTCCCTACATATGGGGATGATGAAAGTCTTACTTAACAAGATATTTATCCCGATTTATTGGTTGCTTGCCATATGGACGTCAAAATATAGGAAAAATTAATTGATAATTGATTCCTGAATTTTGATAGCCTCGACAGAATACCCCCATATGGAGGTAGTGGATTTGAAAAGTTTGCTGTCATAGACAGCTGATTTGAGCATCCAAAGTAAAGTGTCAAATCAACTTTAAGTGATGCCAATTAGAACGTTTCGTGCCAAAGTTTATTCCAGATCTACAATTAAATCAATTAAGATCTCCTGACAGAGTGAAACATTACAATAATGGTGAAGACAGTTTCAGAGCAATAAAGCAGATGAAAGCGCACGTTGTACTTTTAAACCACTTAAAGCTTATTTCAGATGTCTAATTAATACACTGAAATGAAGTTCAAATGGCGTTTGCCATTGTCTTATTTATCCTGGCCTCTCTGAAGCTTCGGCTTGATCGATGACATAATAAATTAACAAGACCTTGAGATAACTCATTATCATTATCGTCACTCTTATCATTATCATTTGAAACAAAGATTTTTTTTTTAAATCCAAAGTTTTTTTGTCCAAATCAGCGAAGTTAAGAATTAAGAGAAAATACCTATTTAAAATACTCTGATCACAATGGTATTATAGAAAGATTGCGAATTTTCGGATCTGAAGTGATCCTTTATCATGTTAAACACATACTGAAATAAATGGGTAAGAACAGACGATGAGCAAATGGATTTAAAAGAGTTGATGGAGATAAAAGTAAGGAAATGTGAGTAGGCTAATAGCAGAGATCTTAGTATTACAAGAAAATCAACAGAGCAGAATTGTGACTAGTTTTAACTTAAAATAGAAGTGTGGTGGGCGAGACAGGGGAGACGGGTGATATTCTTGATAGCATGTAAAGCGATTAAGAGAGTAAAACATGGGCAAGCGATAAAGAAGTTAGTAAGACAGAAAGTGTGAATGGCTGCTGTGAAGTAAAAAGAGTGTAAAGAATGGGCAAAAATGACAGATGAACAAAAAAAAAAAATGATGAGAATGGGGGAAGGGAGATCGGGCCTACTGAGCATCATGATCATGATCATCATCATCATCATCATCATCATCATCGTCATCATCATTAACATCAGCATCATCATCAACTTGTCTTCAGTAGTATCAGTATGTCATGTGGTGAACCAAGGCACATAAAAAGTCAGTTTTATAGCCTGGAGTTTGTGTTTGCATGAGGAATGAAGGTGTCTGTGAGTCAAGTCTCTGAACCAGTTCAGATTGCCCGGTTCATGGAGATGTAAATGTAGGTGTGACATACTGCATATCCATCCTGCATAGTTGAAAATTTGTTATCTCTCGCTAGTGTTTCAAAAGCAAAGACATGCGATTTTTTGACGATTTGTAAGTTCTTCGCTGCGTTGTGTTGCATGAAATATTGTCATATTATTCTCATTGTCTCCGGTATAAGATACTTCTGTTTTGGGGTAACTCATCCAGGCCTATTCATTTTCTAATCAGCTCAGCTTCGAAGTTAAGGGAGTCCACATACAAGCTGTCTGAAATCTAAGAAATCTCAGTCCATTATTGTGTGTCTTTTCAGCTTCAGGCAACGGGGACCCATCTATCAGCAAAGACAGCGACAAAAACGCCTGCTCTTCTTCCTGCAGAGCGGCCATTGCAGGCTCTTTGACCGCTGTAGTGGTTGTGGTCGTACTAGCCGTCCTGGGCTGGTTTGCTTGGCGACGCAGGCGCCGTCGGCAGGCGGTCTCCCTCAAGCACGTCAACAGTCTGGTGTCGATGAGCGCCGTTCCGTCCGACTACATTGTGGATGACTCCCGTGACCTGCGGGCGCACGTGAACAGACAGACGTCTTCGCCCTCGCCTGGGCAGTGGCCGGCGAAGATTGGGCTGGGTCAGGATGTGGTGAGTCATATTATACTTCATCGATGTTGGCCATTACAGTATATATACATAATTATATAAATAAATTGGAACCTGACACCTTACAGTGCAAGCCGCTCTCGCATAGAGTGTCATTTTATATAGGGCAAGAGAAAGAGAGAAAAGTAAGAAAGTAAACAGAGCTCATCTTGAGCATAACTGCCTAAAAAAATCTGCAATATCGACTTTCTTCGTTCGTTTTCTGTCTAGATCTCGTCAGTCGCTATTATTGCCATAGTACACGTATTTGTATGCCACATGTTTTAATCTACTATGCTGAGCTCTATCTCTTCCCCCCATTTTATTCCTAGCCCTACAAAAATGGGTCCTGCAATTAGTGTACGAAAAGTCACGAAGAGTAATACTTAGAACCTCAATGCCGTCATTATATACGGCCATGGGGAAGGGCATACTTTTATTTCCGGCCCTAACTGATGCGACCAGTTCAGAGTCCAATCTTTAGGCCAGCTAGAGTACATCCTAAGCTTTCTTAACGTTGTTGTTGTCACGACCGCATCGATTCCATACCGTAATAATATATTTTTCACGCTGGCTTAAAGCTAATGTTCCATGAGCTGTTTATCAAAGTGAATAGATCTTCAGTGCGGTTCTTAGCCAGCGGGTACTTTGCACTATTAGACAGCGGATCACGTGATAATATGAGGGCACAAAGTAATCTCATCGCCTTTCTCATGCTAGGAGAGAGTTATTTTATGGAATCAGCAACAGTGTAATTAGATTTTTCCAAATGAAATAGTATTTAGCATCCACGATCGTGCTAATTTATAGGTTTGGTAGCTTGAATTTGACATGCTGATATTGTTATATTTACTGGTGCGTGGTGGTATTGGTCTTTGGTGATGCTAATGATGTGGAACGAAAGATGATGATGATCATGATGATGATCATTATTTGATGTTGGCTGAAGAAGGACACTGATCCGAAAATTTGGAACGTTTATTAAATTTGTCATGCCACAGTCTTGAGAGTTTTTTTATATTTTTGAAATAATGATGATGATGATGATGATGATGATGATGATGATGATGATGATGATAATGATGATTGTGTAGTGTGCCTGACGAAGGAAAATACTAGTTCCGAAAATTTGGATTGTTCTTTGGATTGTTTTTTTCAATTAAAGCCCAGCTTTTCTGGTGGAGAACGCCTTCTTTTCTTTTTTTCAATGATGATGATGATGATGATGATGATGATGATGATGATAGTAATTTCGTTTAGCATTTGTATTTGACCTTTAGAAGAATGACATATTTTATTCGAAACTTCGTAATTATTGTACATTACCAAATAAGTCCATTTTAAATATTAATATACATTTTTTTTAATCCTTCGTTGGTTTTATTACATAACTTTTAACATTTTAATATTGTGTTCCAAATGATGGTGGTGATGATGATGATGATGATGAGGATGAAGATGATGATCATCATCCGTACTATTTTCGCATCACATATACTTAGTTTGTCTTGTGTCAGTACATTACTAGTAGTAATGTGTAATGCACTGAAAGGAAGAAGCCCGTTGCTTTCTTGTGACACTACACTACTACAGGCCTCTTAATATTGAATTTCCATACTGTCCGCGCTACACCGATTGGTGTTTATGTAACTGGGTTGCAAGACCTATAGTATTCATTCTCTTGGTATTCATCTCATTAAGGGGGAGGAATATGAGATCAGTCTAATAATTTTTAAGATGTTGTCATACATATTATCTAGGGAAGTGTGTCACCAGGGATTTTACCAGATTACTGTGAAGGATCAATTTTGAGAGAAAATTCCGAAAAAAACCGACACTAGAAAATTTCCTGTCCCTACCGGGAATCGAACACAGGGTCTCTCAGCTTGCAAGTCTGATCGTGTTACCGCTACACGACAGGGACGCTAACTTCACAGCAATTTAATTCTTAATTACCTACTGTCTGAATCGGTCCATAGAGTTCACCGGTGACCCTAACACATTTCCCGACTGCTCACGTATAGTCAACTGTGAGCAGTCTATTGTCACGCCAATGACGTTATCCCAGAGAGTGGCGTACTCACTGATCGCAAGAGTAGGTCCAAGGAGTATTCAAATATTACGAGGTATACTGAAACATTCACGCCTTTAGGTCCCAGATCGAGGTCTAATCCGATTTCCCTCTATGAGCCAATAAACTGTTTTTCCTACTGTCACCTGCAAGAAGTTCCACAATCTCTACGTATTTTTTAATAGTTTGCAGAATTCAACGAGCTTATTAAACATCATGTTTAAAATATAGGTCTTTCATTTGGTTTTCGAGCTACGAATCGACACATTGAAGCTAACTAGTTTCCTTTTTAACGACAAGTGCTCCGCACAGAAGGCCACACCGAAACCGAAGTGAATGACCCAAACTTCAGGTTTACTTTACAAAATCAGGAAAGAATGCAAACCAATTCGCAGGTAGGTTCACAAATCGAGGGCATATTCTCCATAACCTGTCCAAAGGACAGATTTTTGACTGTCTTCCTGAGGCAAATGATCAAACCCCATTTTCATTTAGTTAGAAGTCTTTAACCTTTAAAGATGTATAAGAGGGGCGCTTTATCCATTATGTATTAATCCCTTCACAATGTCATATTTTTCAACCGATATCACCAAATTACTTTTAATTAATTAGTCTGTACGTAGGACAAGTTCATTATACACTGAATAGGAAATATGACATATTGGTATGTCGCATACTGTCATTGTGGGTTGGCTGAAAAATAGGAGTTCACTAAATCGAAAAAAAAAAACCAACGAAAATATTCATTAAAAAATAAACCCAAAAAATCTTAAATAAGAGGATCCGCGTGCATTTAGAGAGAACAATACAGAAAGCTCAAAAAAATAAAAGTCACAAACTATTAAGGAATGTTATTTTTGGAACGTACCAACACATCACATCCTGCCAAGTGAACGGTTAATATATTACAGTTCGACCTCACGACTTCGACTTCCCGTGCATCAGTACATAAATTCGAGCCGATTGGATATTTGAGCTTATGAAAAAAAAAATATTTGATATGAAACTTAACCCTCTAGTGCCCAGCGTATCAGATCTGATACATTTCGTGGAACAAAGAAAAAGCAAACCAAGATCATCACCCCACCATAATAGTGTGAAGTCGCATGAGCGGGCATTATGGATATGAGACTTAAAAACGCATTATTATTATTTTTTATTATTATTATTATTATTATCATTTTGATGCTTGTTCCAGCACAGTGGATCCAGAAGTGATCCAAAAACTGGAGCTCGGACTTTTTGTGCCATTGTAAATAGGGCTGGGCATTAGAGGGTTAAGAGACTCTGAATAAAACATTTCAACAAGTAGACTATGCTGGTACTTCGAATACACGTTTTCAAGTTTCTTAAAGTTTTTATTTCTTTAATCTTAGGTTTTAGGCCAGACACGGAAATACAAATATTGATAACTATCACTTCGACAATACAACATTAACTGCAACACTAGAACAGCAGCTGAGCCAATATTAGTTCAAATGCCATCCAACCTTGCCCTTCTCTTCCCTCCCCCCTTACACATACATACATACAGACACACTCACACACACACACACACACACACACACACACACACACACACACACACACACACACACACACACAAAACACACACACACACACACACACACACATATACAAAACACACACACACACAAACACACAAGCACATGAACATACATGGACAAACAAAAACACGTTTATCATCCCGTAACTATTTCAATAAACCGCTGGAAAGTCTCTAAAAGAGAATCTAAGACTCCGTAAACTACAATCCTCCATATTCTCTAAACCTTCGCCGTAAGGATTATGCATACGGACCCAGAAACCATTTAAAAAAGCTTCTAATTATCTTATTTTTGAAATT
Organism: Ellobium chinense; assembly: GCA_033807755.1. NCBI lineage: Eukaryota > Metazoa > Mollusca > Gastropoda > Ellobiida > Ellobiidae > Ellobium > Ellobium chinense. The sequence continues at coordinate 647,449 of JAWQUT010000025.1, read as the reverse complement.
TTTTTGCTTGAAATTCCAGATGTTCCTTTATGACACCACTCCTCATCTTTCAACAGTTTCAAAATCTTAAAATGTGCATGCATGTGCTCATAAATGCACGTGCATTTATATTAAAACATGGAACATAACCCTGACAGTTACATGATGATCAAATTCGTGAGATCCTACTGTCGTATCGGATACCAGTCGCTTTTACATGCAGCCGATTAACCCCTTCGCTACGTCATGTTTTTCAAGACTGATGTCACCATTTGATCATGTGTGCATTAAGCTGTGTATAGGAAAAGTTCATGTATAAAAAAAAGAAATAGAACGTACGGGTATTTCTAGTACCATACTGGATTGCAACTTCTGTGGCTGTATTGCAGTAATCACATTGAACACCATCATTATTTTGGGAGTTTCCCGTGGTTACCGCAGTGAGTTAACTAACGTAAGGATTATGCATACGGCCACTGGATCGTACCTTTACGCCTGAGAGCTATTTGTAACAAATGGTAATACACTGTATACGCACGAGCGACAAATCGTAGGACACATGGGTACGTCGGATACGATACGGAAATGCTACTTCCGGGACGTACTGATACGTTTAAGAGTTATTTGGAACAGATGGTAGCATAACGTCAGTCTTCGCATAGGACTAGCTACGTCTATATAATTATGACATATAATCAGCCGGCCGGCCCTATCCGAAGACCGACGATAAGTAGCGAGGAGATTAATGAAAGTTACTCATGTTCAAATTGTATGTGGCGAAGACACTGATGCCATGTTAACTAAATTTGAACTTTCTTCACGCAGTTTGAAGATAAGTGGGAGTTCCCCAGACAGTACCTGACACTGGAACACGAGATAGGGGAGGGTGAGTTTGGGCAAGTGGTCAGAGCCCAGGCCTTCATGCTGAAGGGTAAAGAAGGAAACACCACAGTGGCCGTCAAGATGTTGAAACGTGAGTTGAATAGGCGTTGATGTCTTTGGTGATCATCATGCTGGTAGTAGTGACGTTGTTGTTGTCGCTATTGTTGTTGTTGTTGTTGTTGATGATGGTGGTGAAAGTATTGTGTAAATGTTGTTTTTAATAGCTCTAGCCGCGACAACCGTCTTTGAGTCTAAGTCTCTTTTTAATTGGTCGTGGATTAACTCCATGATGCCCTCATCCTCATCACCTTCGTTATCATCATCATTATCATCGTCATCATCATCATCATCATTTATCATCATCATCCAACCTCTCCCCTCTCTTCAGCTGATGCTTCAGGTGCAGAATATCAAGATCTGGTGTCCGAGTTTCAGCTGCTGAAGGAGGTTGACCACCCCAATGTTGTTCGTCTTCTAGGAGTCTGTACACAGAAAGGTGAGTGATCACGTCACTGGTCCAGCTGTTGCTATTTTGTTGTGCCTTCTGATGTCTTTCTTGTTGTTGTTGTTTTTGCTAATCCTGCTGCTCCTGTTGCTGTTGCTGCTGCTCTCGCCTTCAACGTTATCGGGAACAATGACGTAGATAAATATTATAAAAAGCAATATAATCATAACACATAATATTCTAATTATAGCATGCTATTCTCAGAGCCGACAATACTGTTGCTGTCAGGAGCACCGTCTTTGCGGGAATCTTTAGAGAGGGACGCATTCAAAATTTTTACAGGACCTTCCGTCTTTGACAACATGAAAGGAATTGTGTATGACCGAACTGATTGATTTGAACCATACCTCATCATCAAGACATAAATTTAAAAGAGGAGAAAGTGCCTTGATTTTTCTCTGAGTTGTGGGCGCGCTATGAAGCGACTTGCTTGTCGTGGATTTCGATGAGTTTAGAGCGTCCACAAAACTTTGTCAGCGGTGGGTCAGGTTTGAGCGCAATTTTGTTACAAGCAAGCCCTGAAACGGGATGTGAATGAGCGTCACACGTTCAACTGATTTCAGTTATGTAGCGCTACAGTCAAGCGCTTATTGTTCCGCACTGACAAGATTACTTCGGTTATACTCAATTTTGGCTCTCTAAACAATTATTTGTTCGCGTGAGACCTCTCATGTTTGGTTTGCTTTACTGTGTTGAGTCATCCTAATTAAACACAACTGCTGCTATGTCCAGTGACTTCAATGATTTTTTTTCAAAAATTGAAATATAAAATGTGAGCTTTTATTTCAAAAGGTTTGAGACCACGCACTGAGTTGTCGAATTACCTGTCAATGTCATACATTGTACCGTATGCAATATGTTTACAGCGAATGAATTCACTTTGGGATATATAATCCACGATAAAACAAAATTGTGTTAACATGGGCGAGAAACTGTGTAATGTAAGTTCTGTCGTTCCGTTTCGTGTATATTTCACTATCAACAATCGCTCAAAACATACTCCAGAACTGACGCTCGTTTATAAGATAATTAAAAATCATGGCCGCGCTGAGATGCAATCTGCCCCTGGATGAAAATCACATGGGTTGAATCTGCCAGCGTTGTGGGTTTTCCTTAAATGTGAAACACCTCTGAAGTATCTTCCGATGTCGCAGAAACGCGATGTAATTAGGTTATGGCAGACTTACAACGCCATAGTGTAGCTTCGTTGTGAACCCCTATCGTGACGAAGGTGCTTCCGAGTATACACCGGTTAGACTATGTAACCGGGCTAACTCAGGGACTAAAGTTACCAATAAAGTGTTTTTATGATAAGTTGGAGGGTTTCTCGCTTTTTATATTTTTTATCCTTTTCTTCTTCTCTTATTTTCTGGCCGGAAGAGTGGGGCAAGGTTGTCTGGCTTGAAGTCAAAGCATCGTATGATTGCAGACGAAAGAGAGAGAGGTAGAAAGAGAGAGGGGGGGCGAGGATGAGAGAGATGGAGGGAGTAAGAGGAGGAATGAATTTGCTTATCTTCGCAAGGATTCTCAGTATCTCTTGTCATCCAGCCATCTCCTGATTTGAAAACTCGATGTCTACCGGACTTTTTGCCCAAGATTTAGAGAAAGTGGAAGAAAGATAAAGCTGGAGTTACTTCAATAGAATTACCGCTCTTCGGTTTTGGTCTTTTGACGTTGTGCCAGAGCGAAAGAGAAAGAGAGAGAGAGAGAGAGAGAGAGAGAGAGAGAGAGAGAGAGAGAGAGGATAAGGGAGAGGGTTTTGACCACGTGCTAATACGTAGGCCTACACACTTTAATTTTTTTTTATTTAGAAGGCTCAAACTGAACCTGAAACTTTAAAATTGGATGTTTTATTTAGATCACAGGTCATTTTACATATTTCTACACCCTGACACTGGCTAGCAGGGCACAAAAAAGGGAGATTTTATATATTGGCGGATTAATTGGATTGTACAAAATGTGTGATTTGCCTTTCTAATAGGTCCCAAGAACCTGTCTCTTTGCCATCACTTTTATTTCCTCTACTGGTCCCCGTGGTCGGTTAAATGCGCCTTCTTTCAGCCCTCAGTTACTGTATTTTGATGAAAGTATGCGTTGTCCTGCCAGCTGTCTGCAATCATCATCGCCGACACTGACACCCACGCCGGGATTGCTCCATCCAGTTTCATGGACGCCACTCAATTTTCATGAACTTCTCTGGATATATATATATTTTTTTTTTGGCGGCTTCGAGGGTATTCGCATGGACTTTATCTCTTAGCCCGAAACCTCTACCTTTTAAAAATGCAGTTTAAAATAGATCTCTACTTAAAACTATTCTAAACAGTAAAGAAATGAAGCTAAATAAGCATAAATGTACTACATAATTACATAGCACAGAAAGAAAAGGCAGACTTGCCAACCCTTAAACATCATGGGTCAGACAGCAGAAGAGGCTGAATAAATAAAACTTATCACCTAGTTTAACTCTTCTTAGTTGTCATCCAAACCTGTCTTCCTCAATGTCAAAAACTGATTGACTGTAAACACAAAGATAGAAAAAAACCTGCTTCAAAATCGTGTGTTTTTCCCAAGATGTGCTTATGATGAGGTTAAGGGAAGAGAAAGCACATTTTGGAAAGTCTTTAGATACTTCAAGTTCAAGTTGGGTTTATTAGGCATTATGCGAGTTCACAAAACTTGCCAACAATTACAATAAACAATAATACTCTCCTTTTTAACATAGTCTCATGATCTCATTCACACACTTGCTATCGCTCATTTGCACGTGACTTACTTGCGGTTCTTGCATTCTCGACTTTCTTTCTCTCTCTCAGTCGCTCGGTCTCTCTTTCGCTCACACAACCGCCTCCTTACTACTAGGGTGCCCGTACAGGATTTTGCTGCATAGATGATTCGGACTGTCTCGCTCGGCAATTTTATATAGATCTATGTGTTCTTCAGAGCCAACTGGCGATCAGCCAGTCCCAAAGCTGCCTACACAAGGCGTGCAAGAAAGAAAGCGCACACAGAAAAGGGAAATCGCCGAATTTGTGTCCCCTTGTATGGATTCCATCTCCAAACGAGTCTCCAAAACCAAAATAGCGGTGTCTGCTAGCCCGGAACTCGTGAAAGTCGTATTTTGTGACTGGAAACGAATTTTTATCATTTCAAACTTCGCCGTATGTCGACCATACTAAAACATTCCATACAATTTCGGATATCGAATTGTGTTCTTTTCTCAAAGGTTGTCTTGTGTCTCGAAAGGACCACGAATTGCATGTTCTCGCAATCCTTGCTATTCCCGGAAATACCGAGAATTTTCCGAAGAGAGGCATACCTGAGTTTTCAATACTGGACATGATTTCAATCGCTCAAATCTTTTACTCCCCGCTGAACCACTGCCTTTTCTAGTAATGAACACAGTGTCACCAGCACCTCGCAGCCATCCTCACCACCCAGCTAAGCTCCCACTCCAATTTGATCCAATTCTGCCTTCAGTAATGTTCCAGCGGTTTTAGCCGTGTTTCATCACGAGGATCCTCCAGTTTATTCTGTGTTACCAAGTAATTGACACCTGCGCAAAGAAATAGCTCTGTTACTCAGACGCTTGCCTGTTATTCCTATCTCCGCATTCCCTATTGAGACAGCCTTAGTCACCGTGCCTTCATAGATACCCGAAGCAAAAAACCGGCACGAAATAAAATCAAATGTCTCATTCTCAGGAAAGAGTCAACCGGAAAAATATTAATATCTAAAGTGATAAAGAGATAAATATGATTAGTATCAAAGTATTGGCAAAATCCGCTTTTAGTAGCACCGTTTATGTTTAATGCTGTTCATTTTTCATACTTTAAGACTAATGTTATCAGACTTTCACAAACCACAGCTGTGCACAGCCGGCACCAGTTTACATGCGAGTTCACGTATTGTTTACATCTGAGTTCCAATTTCCATTGAATTCCCGGTGGTCTTTCCCATGTGATATTAGCGAGAGTTTCCACGAACTCGGTTAAAAGCGGAAAATTTATCGCTCACACAAAGTGAATGAAGACCATGTACGTCCTGTTTACCTAGGTAGGCATGATTTTTTTTCCCCACGATCAACGGAAAATAACCCATACGTTTCCATAGGTTTTGCAACAATAATCAGAGAAGGTTCGCAGGAAGACAGTTCTGGCAAATAATATCCTCTCATTTTTCCCCTACGTTTCCTGTCTTTAAATGAGGTTAACCCCATTAGGATCTCACTTTAACCAGTTCTTAAGCGCAAACAGAATTAGTAAGCTAACAACAAACGCGTGGGTTTCTAAATACGGTTACACCAATTTTTGTGTTGAAATTGACAATGAGGAAGTAATGTATTCGCAATGAGTTTCTTCATCTATTTTCCTTCAAGGCGGCTTTCAGTAAGACTTCACGAAATCAGATTCTAGGATAGATTCAATTATGCCGAGTTTGTTATACACTCAGTGAGGATGCAGATTCTTCAAGTACGGTCGGTCTACGGTGCTTGGGGTTATGAGGTCCTTGAGTGAGGTAAAACAAAGGCGCCAACGAAATGTGTCAGCTGTAAAATTGTGTAATAAAAAACTACGCCAAAATTGGCAGCCATTGTGGAATAAATAGAGGATCTGTAATGAGTGTTTGTTTGATATCAGATTTATGAAATGAGTTATACCTTTATCGTATCCGCGAGCCTCTGGAGTAGGTCTCACCCTGTTCGAGACACGACAATCATAACTGGATTGAATGAACCACACAGTTATGAGACACAACGTAGATCCAAACAGCTGACAGTCATCGATGAAACTTTAGACCACAGAAACACTATGACATTTCAAGTACTTTAATTCAAATGTTTAACTGAACTGAAACTGAAACGTGAAGAGAACGATAACAAGCGATAAAAAAGATAGACTGAAATCATTGTTTTGTTTTTTCAAATTTAGACAGAAGGAAAAACCCACGGCAGTGAAAATAGTTACAAAAAAATTGCGTCACATAATCATGACGCCACAAAAGAAACGACGCCACATATTCATATGCCTAGAGGTTTCCATAGCTTCCAGTCAAAGTACTCGTAAGCAGATCAAAGGTAAAATTTATGTAACGTGTGACAAACCAAAAAATTTTTTACACACTTTTATGTCACCGGAAATAGGTCCTGTTTATATGATAATGTGGTTTGTGAAGTACGGTCAAAGTGGCGAAAAAAGCAAATCAAAGAAACATTGTGGTGGTGGTGATTTAAAAGAGTGGGGAGGAAGAGGAAAGATATACATTACTTGTATTGTTATCATGGATACAGTGTTGCTCATCATTAACCAAACTATGACGTGTAGATATAATGTAATACATACCAGTTATGCATGGGTGGTAACTACAATTTCTCAGTCTTGATAAAGTGTTCAATCACAAAACGTTGATCATGTTTTAAAAGTAAATCCATTCTATATTATTCAAAAGTTTTGTGTCAAACCTGGGCAGAATCACATAGATCTATAATTACAATCTGTTCAAATAATAGTCTAGCAAGGGATGATAACAAAGCATTCTAAAAGCCATGTCCTGTGACATTATATTTAGGCCAAAGCCAACCACATACAAGATAATGTCACAGCCCTTCAAAAGAATGAACGGAAAGCAAAAAAATAAATAAATAATAATAATATGCATAACTGTCACTTACATTTAGTAACTGACATCTCTGTCTCTTTCTTTTTTTTCTCTGTATGACTCTTTGTGTCTCACTCTCCCTGTCTCACTCTCTCTGTCTCACTCTCTCACTAACTTTCTCTCTTCCTATCTCACACTCTTTCTTCCTCTCTCACTCACTCGCTCTTCCCATCTAATGTTAACAGTTTCAGTTACAACTTCCACAAAAATATCGAACGCAACATATAAGTTGCACGTGAAAAACACCAGCAAATGATTCCGCTTCAGTTGATAAATCCTGAAAAACAAATCATTCTGACACTAAAAGAACATGGTTGTGTCTTCCTAGGTCCGCTGTATGTGATTGTGGAGTACTGTGAACTGGGCTCTCTGCGCAACTTCCTGCGCGCATCAAAGTTCAAAAACAAGGGAAGCTGGGACGACAAGCAAAAGTCCGGAAGTGATCTGCTGGTGACGCCAGACAGTGCGACGACCCGTGTTCTGACTTGTCGTGACCTGCTGTCATTCGCCTGGCAGATTGCCAAAGGCATGGACTACCTAGCTGGTCTAAAGGTAAAGAGCTGATTCCACTTGGTAAATTTATGTAAAGCTGAAATAAATAGCCTTATCAATAAAAGGGTGAAACATTACCATTCTTTTGTGAACCATTGGGATCATTAATAACAAGCAAGGAAAAAAATATATAATAATATCATTAAAGTATCACGCTGGTAGAGTTTTTATGCGCAAAATTTGCCTGAATACGTTTGCTCCGCATGATGTCATCTCGAGCGAAATAATAGCATCCTCACAGCTTTAAGGAGATGACAGATATTTTAAAGGCTACTGGCAAGATGAGTGCCGACTATAGAGCTGTATGTAGAGCTTTTAGTTTATGAAGGAAGTAGGGAAGTAACAACTGGCTGTATGTCAGTGCGTGAGGATAAATTTGTAGTCTAACTTGTGCCAGTAACAATAACAATAAGTTTATTAAGCCCAGACAACAATCTGTTGTAAATGAGCAAACAATAACAATATTCGTAGCAAGCAATTCATAATCTACCCTTCCTCTCTCTCTCTCTCTCTCTCTCTCTCTCTCTCTCTCTCTCTCTTTCTCTCTCTCTCTCTCGCCATGGATATCGTTTTGCATTTATTTATTTTGATTGTCATGTAAAAATACAATACAGGAATTATAACTATAAAATTATCTGTGCCGAAAAAAAAAATCCTGCTTGATTTCTGATGTGATTTAGTTTCCTTTTGTTTCACATGTTCACAAAATCTCTCGGGTCACTGTCATCAAGAGACGTCGTTTTAATGGATCATTTTCCTCAAATGTAAAGAAAGGTAACTCTCGAAGCACACTCTAGGCGAAAAGACCTTCTGGTCGTTTCTGCTATTTGGCTTTGTAATTCTGAAAACCAGTTATAAGTACAGTATTAACTTTAAGTGCTTGCACATGCAGAATATGCATAACATGAGTATTCTCTGGGATATCATAAACAATCTCCTAGCACTTCAAAGCGATGCTAATTGAATTATAATATCAGGAACACATTGAAATTAACAAAGATAATGTACACAATACCTTGTGCGCAAGTTACTGTCGCCAGGTGGTGGTGGCATTTATAGCCCTTCACCTATATTAATTTCAAAGGGCTGATTTACACGTGTTTGCCAGATGTAGGGTGTCAAATTCCGCATGATAGGACGGAGTACCTTGTGGACTCCAGGCTTGAATATTTGTTGCATGGGATTATGAAGCTGACATGCTGCTGATGTTTAAAGTAACAACGAACATAGAAAAAAAAATATGAAGTGTACCCGAACATCTGGACCACCATCCAGCGGATTCAAGTGTGTTAATTTCAGCAAAATGCCCCATTAACATGCACTGACATTCAATAAAGACTTCAATACTTTAGCAAATTCTATTTGAATTTCGCTCTTCTTGTCACTGTATTCTCTTGTACCCAAGTTTTGTCCGTACATGTGAAAAGCTGATTGTCTTAATTGGTCTTGTCTTGCAGATAGTCCACCGAGATCTGGCAGCTAGAAATGTTCTGGTAACCGATGGTTTGAAGATGAAAATCTCCGACTTCGGTCTCAGCAGAGACGTATACGAGGCTGACACATACCTCAAGATGAGCAAGGTAAGATCACCCGAGCTCATCCCAATTTAAGCTGGCCTACCAGTTAGTCGGTTACTGACATTATCTACGCACAAACAAACAAACAAACAAACAAACAAACAAACAAACAAACAAACAAAACAAAAACAAACAAACAAACAAAGACTGCATCTCGCGCATACACCAACTTGATTGATAGACCAACTCAAGATATGAGTACTGTTCCTTGCTCATTGGATGTGGATTGCAGAAGTATTGAGAGGAAGGTTTAGCACTAAATAATCTACATTTATAATGTCCCAGTTCATCCAGTGCAAACCACACGTCACATTAACGATTAAATGGAAATTATTCTTTAAGTGTATGTTATCCGTAGTGCTCGACCTTGCTCAAAAACGTCTGACTACATAGTGAAAAGTTTGTAAGAAATTTTAGGAATCATGATGTGAAAAATGGTTTTGCTTTTAATGGAAACGTTGCATTGAATATCTAACTTATTAATATTACTATAAATTAAAGTGCGCTCTGTCCGTCAAAGAATAAGTCAATCGTTGAGCAGTGTATATTTTACAAGATTCCAATGTCTCCCATGTAAGAGACCAACTGAATCGAATCCAAACTGAATTTTTCTTGTCTTTTATCAAAGACTCAATCTATGAAAGCACTAGACTTGAAACACTGTCTGATAACGAAACATGGATGCATTGAAAGTCCTTGCCTGTTCATGCAAAAATAAGGAATTCACTTTCTCAAAGCTTATATTTTTTGTTCATTTTGTTTTTTTGGCCATTTTTGTTGTTGTTGTTGTTCCTATCAAAATATTCAAAATCACATCTGATATACTAGATTACCTTTAAGTTTTACTCTTGAACATAGATGAAGGGCGCCGAGTTGAACATTCATATTTTGTTATAAAATTGCGCTGACTGTAACCTGTAAGGAGACCAAGTACCGAAGTATGCCCTTCGCTACGGACATGTACGTCCTTACCTTTCATTACAAACAGCTCTTAGATGTACAGATACTTCCCGGAAGTAACGTTTCTTTATCATAACCGATACTATCTTAAATTATGAACTATTCCTACGTATAGGCTAATAGGCTCACGATAATTTGTGATATCATGTTGCAGGAACCAAATTGTAAAAACCATTTAATAAAAAAAATTCTCCTTAAAGCACAGGAACGTTCCGAGATGACCAAGGTTAATCTGCAGGTCTGATGCCACCACCACTGTGCTCAAATTATATACTGTTTACAGTGGAGGTCCTTCATTTAGATTTTTTCACACTTTTAATTTAGATGAAAAGGGTTTAAAAAATTGGCCTTCTTTTGCAGATCACAGGCACAGATGAAATCCGCTGAAGCCATTGTGCAACACTGCCCGCAACAATTATTTTTTTTACAAATTCAATACTGAATTTCTCCACTTTTGCCGTGTGGTTTCATGTTATACGATTATTTGGACAGATTTTATACTCTGCTACTATCGACTCTGATAGTCCATTTTTTAATGAATTAGGCTCCTGCAAACTATCAGCACTTGCAAAACAAGAAGTAGCAAGAGACTAAACGACGCCCAGCAAGAGATCAAAAGTCTGGTGTCTGTCAAAACTCTACTTACCGGTATGGGCCAGTCACATCATATTATTAACAATCTCTCTTCCAGGGGCGTATACCTGTGAAATGGATGGCTCCAGAGTCCCTGTATGCTCAGATTTACACCACAAAGAGTGACATGTGAGTACTGTATTTTTGAATTAGTCTTATCCCGGAAGAATCTCAGCTTACCATCGGTGGTGGTATACTTTCATGACAAGTTGGCAGTGGTGTTGACAGATTGAGGTAATCTGACAAGAGTTGGGACAGGCCAAAGCATCAAAACTGCATTATCCTGATTCCGAAGCTTTGTTACCGATTGTTGTTGTTGAAATAGTTCATTTTTTCCTTATAAAAATGTCGTTATCATTCTATGAGTCGTGGGCCGTATCGTTTCTATGGATCTATACTATTGATACTTAAGCAATTTGGATTCAGTATCGGAAGTTGGAAGTAGTTAAGTATCGGAAGAATTGAAAGTACCAAATAGGTAATAACTACCGGAACAAAGTTCAGAATCGAAGTACAGTCAATATTTTTGATACTAAGAGTTTGAAGGCTTGAGTATTGCGATACTTGAAATTTCAGGAATCGGCTCACCTTTGCAATACCGGCCTTTCTTCTGAATAGAATGAGCATCCTGAGCTAGTCCACTATAATAATGTGAGAATAAGTGACGGAACATACGGGTCCTTTACACATCTTGTTTTGTTTTGGTATAGAGTTCAGGTGTGCAGATTATATTATTCGTTAAGGCGAGATACGCCATAGACTTTGATTAAAAATGTTCTCCTTTCCCTGTCTACACCGCTGCTAGAAAATAGGGGTATTTAGACTACAGTTTAGATAAATCAATCCTAATTTAGAGGTTTTTTTTCTTTTTCAGCAAATTGGTTTGTTTATTTGGTTGGTGTTCGCAAAAGTGCAAAACAAATGAACCACAAATGGTAAAAGGGTAATTTAAATTGATTTATGATTCCCTTAAAGGTGTTTGTTAAACATTATTTATTAGGCATACGGAAATGGGGGCATATGGGAAAATGGACAATTTTATGACGAAGCCTCTTTCTGACGGGGACACTGTGTAAGAACGAGGCTACTTAAATTTAACCATCGATCATGATTAGTAAGATACTTAACTCTATTATTGTCGATTTCGCCGTCCCACCAACACTAAACAGAGACTGAAAAATTCAAGAGATCTAACAGGCATAGAGGTATAGTATACATCATCGACCTTAAAGCATGAAGCGTAATTCATTCATTTGACGCTGAGTGGCAAATGCAATTGTGCTTGCGTAATGCTGTGCAATGAATGCTCAAAACGCAATGAAGCCAACTGATCAATGCATGAAGTGCATTGCATTAACGAACAAATAAGCATGTTTGTCCCCTCCCACCTCCTTGTCTAGGAAGCAGAAAGCCAAACATAATTATAAAAGACAGTGAAGTGAAAAAGACAACTTGATCAGTCCTGCATGTTTTATTGACGGAAATTTTTTTTTTATTCTGAGGAAGCCATTTTTTTTTTTGGGGGGGGGGGNGGGGGGGGGGGGGGGGGGGGGGCGAAAAATTTGGTAGCTATATCAGGCAGTGATTTAGTTCTTCACAATAGATATCTTAAAATTCTCAAAAGGCATTTAACTTCTACCTTATTTAGACTACTTATTCTGCCGTTTCGCAGTCGTTCACATTCTTTATAACATTCTAACTAACATTTTTTTTCTTTACGACCGAATCGATCTGGTTCATTTAAATACGTTATAAAACTCATACCAGAACCTCATAGTTTGTGCTGACCCATCTACCCAAGTATTATAATTCAGCGCATAAATTTATTTAGATTTTAAGTATGCTCCGTGCCGACCACCTGGATCCAGCCGCAAGTCACAGCCGGTGTTGAACTCTTGACTGCATGGTCTTAAATTACTGGTATTTCGTTTCGGAAAAGGGAGAAAAAAATAGTCTTTCCAGATCTTGACGATGTTTTTTTTTTCCTATGTCAGAGTTGCAGGTATCCTAAGCACAATGCTTGGCCCGAGGCATTAGCTGAGGGAACTTTTATATTCTAGGTTATTCTTAACAGCCTAATGATCAACGCCGAAGATAGCAGCACCGATCTGACCTTTGACCGAGGCATGAAGGTGGCAGCCAGCCGCCGTTTAGGACGACATGGCTAAAAATAGATCGCTCGGGGGACTCTGTTTCAGCTAGCGGTGGCGGCTTTAGCATATGAATCGTATCTCTGCTTTTTCGTCAATGCAACGGGCCCCCATTTTCCCTTTCCTTTGCTAAGGTGTTGTCTTAATATTTCTGTGGGGGGTGGGGGGGGATAGGGGAGGCCCCTACCCCTTTTTCGGACCCAGGGCTCAGTGAATTCAGAAGTCTACGCCTTATTGTACGTGATGCCGAGACAATATGATACCACAATATGACATGTTCAGGTCACCTTCGCATTATGATGTCCTCTACTTCTCGAATTTCTCGTTTACCACTATTGATTTTACCACGGTAACGCGAAATAATACAACATCGAAACATCGAGGAGAGCAATGCGAGGGTCAAATTTAACATACAGTTTCCGAGATATTTTGTTTAGTCTTTTAGTCGTCATTACATACTATATTGTTCGATATACTCAGGGACACTTAAGGCTCAAAGTATACTATGGTGTTTCTGATTATGGTGTTGTTAGTGGATCTTGTATATTAGTATAGATGAAAGAAATGGATGAGGATGATGACGACATATGAGTTGTTGTAGTTGTTGTTGATGTTGTTATTGTTGTTGTTGTTGTTGCTGGTTCTTTTCTTTTGGTAATGTCTAGAAAATGCAACTAGATATGAACCAAACTGTAGTAGATGGAGTGCTATTGTAACTTGAGTCTCCCTTCTTTATGCATTCAACCACCCGCCTGTTGTAGGCTATTATAAACTCCAGTTTGAACAATGAATGGTTTAGGTGACGCATGTAGCTAATCATGACCTAGTTATTCGGGAAACTTGCGCATTAAAGATGGGATCTCTTACCATCGTTAGAATATCATTAGTGCATTGCTGCTGAATACATTCTTAGTAGGTTTCAACATGCGGAATTAATGCAAAATTTCTCAGTTGTGTCAAAATATATGGCTCTCCAACACCCGCATTATATAGAGTAATTCGTACGAAACTGAAACTCGAGCATACATAATAAGATAATAATATACATTTCTTATGTCGAAATATAACTCGTCATATTTTGTCTTAGTACCAACAGAAGATTGCATTTTTGCCCACGGCACTATAATGAAATCAAGTTGAACGCGGAAGTTCCGGCAAATTTCGCAAGCAAATATTGGGACACAATCTTTATAGTGCTTGACTTTGGGTTGGGCGCAAGGTTAGCATTAAGGCTAAAGAAGAAAAGCAAACTAGTAACAGTTCCTAGACATTATTATCATTTCTAGAAACTCTGTCATGTGTGCTTCCTCTTTATTAATCTTGTCCCAAACTCTAAAGCAAGCTTTCTGCGAGGATGTATTAAGATAATGCGCTAGAACAAAGTTAATCAATTAATCAGAGGGAAGGTCCGTAATTTTTGAGTCCACAGTGTGGTTGAGCTCAAGATGATTGTATCTTTTGACACTGTATGATATAACTTTACCAGTTTTGAAAAATTAATAAAATGAAGATAACGTGCTTGTGACATGTTAGAATCGATTTGAGACACTAAATATGTGACACTAATTACTTCATTTTCGATCGAGGTATCGCAATTGTCAGATTTCGACATTTTTTTAAAAAAAATGCCTCTAGGAGAATTATAACTGGTAATTACATTACAACATTACATTGCTAGACAGGGACTTTGAGTACCCAAGACCCGCAGGTGTGAGGTCCCAGTGTATAGAAGTCTCTGTCAATTCGATGAAAGACAGTTTTGAATCATTTACGTATTGCTGTATGCTGTCACATTTTTTAACTCCTTCCCTACATACGATGTTCATGTACGTTCTATTCCTTTATCTTAGATCTTGGACGTATTGGTACGCCCAAGAGGTAGCATTTCCGGGTTGTATCTGACCCATAGGTCATATTTCCTTGTATGATGAATTTTTCTCATGGTCATTTACAGACATACATCAGCACTTAAAAACCATGACCACAGCAAAGGGGTTAATGAGCATGTCAAACTTTATAATGAACTAGAGAGAAACTTTTTTTCAAAACAACTCGCTTCAGTTGTTTATAGTATTGAGATATTAAATGTACAGTTTACTAAACAGACATATTGTGTTTTCCCCTTTACCATGATATAAATTTAAACCGTTGCATTAATTTCAGTACGCAGGCGCACAAGGCGTTATTTCTTTCGCTTATCTTAATCTCTTTCCCATACATCAGCTCGCCATGAGTACGTTCCGTGAAGCCAATACCACGATGAACACAGTAATCTCTCTGAAAAAAACAAAACAACGCAAAACAGGTCCTAACGAGAAATACATAGGAATACGTTGTTACTGCTGTAGAAGAGTTATATCTGAATGTGACCTCACTATGTCTGAACGTGAACTTACTTAAAGAACTTCTCACTATGTGGAAAGCGTACCCTCAGTTTTGAAGATGCCAGTTTGGTTTTTCATTCCAGTAATGGCTGTACTAACCCTTAATAACTTTCTCCCAGCCAAATTCCTTTTCATATATAATGTTTAATTCTTCCTCCAAATTTTGATACACAGAAAAAAAAAACCGCCCCAAGATCAATAAGATTTTGAGAACCGCGAATAATAATTATATTAGTTTTAGTCCTCTTCACACAGTAAGCAAGATAATCTTGCCCACCTAGCTATAGCCACACAGCTAAGCCTATACTTGATGGAAACTCCTCCTATTCTGAGACTACAGAAGTTTTTGCATCTATCTAAGCCGTTGAAATTCAAATCCCTTTCCCTTTCCCCAGGACCAATTATAATTTCTGTTTTTATAGAGATTATTGTATAGTGTCCTACTCTCATGCAACGTGCTACTGTCAGGTGGCTTTGAAGCCCGTTATCCCTAAACAAAAGTCTTGTAGAAAATAAGGTTCTCTTAACAAGTCTGTACATTTCTGTGACATTATCAAATTTCTACTTTAAGTGAGAGTAATCTTGATGTCACGACCATTTTGGTCCATCCGTCTTTCTTTAGAATGCAATAACCCCCGTAATGTCTCTTGTCTATTTATTATTTCATGTATAGAATAGAGAGATTATGTTTTCAGCTTTACATCTTAGGCCCAACTGCCATGAGAATGCGTGGAGAGTAGGAATTTAAGACGAGAAAAATGCCACAAGCGCATGGGTAGTGTCATGCGGCCGTTTTAAAAGATCATGGCGTAAACATTATCTGTCTATAACAAAGTATCTCTACAACAATAGCAACTGACATATAAAGTATTACAGCTCAAGGACCAAGCGTGTCCCTGACACATGAAATATACGAAACTTGAAGGGCCTGACAAAATGATAACTGACCTTTAAAGTACTTATTCTGAAGTACCAGTGGCCGTATGCATAAGTCATACGTTAATTAAGGTACCGCGTTAACTGTAGTGAACACTTCTAATGTTTTGGAAGTCTCTCGAGGTTACAGTAGTGCGTTACCTAACGTAATTATTAAGCAAAGCAGACCTAGTGGAACCTAACGACCTCCATCCTCATAGTGTATACAAAAAAAACCGAAAAACCCGCACAGTCATTATGATGCTCAGAACCCCGAGTCTTTTGCTTTCTCTATGAAAGTTCTATGGCCATGTGCATAATTCTTGCTATAATTTATGTACTGAGTTAACTACAGCGAACACTTCTTATGTTTTGAGAGTTTCTCCTGTGGCGGTATGCATAATCCATAATGTTAATTAACGTATTGCGTTAACTGACGTGAACACTATTAAAGTTTTGGGAGTTTCCCGTGGTTACCGCCGTGCGTTAACAAACGTAAGGATTATGCATATGGTCACTGGTTACCACAGAACCTTAACTAAAGTAAGAAGTATGCATGCGGCAACTAGTCACGAATTCGACACCTCACAAACTCGATAGAACCTGCCGTACATGTTATTTGTGATTACCAGCTTATGATAACTTTAGGTTTGTTTTTCAAGCCTTACTGAGAGACTTGCATGTATGTCTATGTACTTTAAACGTTGAGCTGTTTTGACCTGTTGGGTTTTTTTTTAACACATGTTATGCTTTATTTCATCCTGATGGGTTTGTGACCCTAGATATATTATTACATGCATACTCTTTTTGTATTAATGCTGCTAAGATGGTCCTATGGAATTGTGCTATGGGAAATCGTCACTCTAGGTAAGGTATATACCTGTTACACAAATAATTGTAAACATTCACGTCTCAAACTTTGTGCAGTCGACTCCACTTAAACGCAAATTCTCCGGAGCATTTAAAACATTACAAATTGAAAGGAGTTGTGATTACCCAGTAAAATGAACAAAAAGAAACGGCAATATTCTTGAATCTACGATAGAATGCTGCTATTATACGGAAATTGAGAATATGGTGATTGCGATTAAACGGAGTCTATTGTTGTTGTTGTGAAGGTTGTAGTGGTAGAGGTGGGATGGTCGTGATCACATTCGCATGCACCACTAGTTTATTGGTTGGCATCATGTGAGACTGTACATTTTGGAATGTTGCTATATGAGTCAGATATAGAAGTTTATTCTAAAAGCCTGTAAATTCACTTTTTTTTTTGTTTTTTGTTTAATCAAAATCGAAATGGAGCTGTAACTCAGAATATAACAAAATAAAATTCACAGAAGCACTACTAGCTACAAGTTTCCGGATGTCGCGAAGCGCCATCATTGGCAGAGACTTATGCTCTCAAAACGCAGCAATTAGCACATCGCGATACAACACAGTCATCTGCCAAAGGCGTGCCGGAGGAAACCAGTGTGTGCTTCACAAGCGATACTGGGGCTCTCTGACAATGACGGTTATTAGGCTTCTGTGGATTTTTTAAAAAATTCAATGATTAGTAGTGACTAATTGTTTGAAAAATGCTGCATCGCTCATAGAATAATTTGAGTATCTTGTCAATACCTCGATAAATTAGGGAAGATACTCGCATTTAACTGAAAGCGTAAATCTAAAATACTTACTGCAAAACATTTAGTTGTTTTTTTTTTCTTTTCATGAAAACCTTTGAAAAGTGGATATACGGCCTTTTCAATATATTATTTAAAAAGTCTAAAGATAAAGATAGTCACAGAAATAAGCTACAAACAGCCAGCTGGATGGATGGATGGACGGACGGATGGATGGATGGATGGATGGATGGATGGATGGATGGATGGATAGGAAGCAAGTGAGAGAGGGAGGATGTTGTCCTCTACTGTTATTGTTGCTGCTGCTGCTCTTCTTGTTGTCATGATGTTTACTGAGGTTTTTCATCTAGTCCATTCCTATAACCCTTTGTGTCTCACTTCCATTTTATGATAAGCCTAGGGTTGAACTATCGGTCATATAGGTATTTAAGGCTTTCATACATCTAAATGATGATAATAATGGGTAACAATTTCTTTCATCACTGGTATTACGGCAGCACAACGACAGAACACTGTAGTATCGTTACTTGGGTATATGACTTTACGGTTTTTGCCGTCGCAAGGCAGATTTGCTATATTGAGTTTAAACCAAACACTTTGAGAAGATTATTTCAGCGTGAACTGGGTCTATCCAAGACACTTATTGCGAATGTAAAGCTTAAACTGACAGACTAGAAGTTCTGGGGTTCTCATTACTAGTGAAAATAAGAGGCTTAAAGCAAGGACATTTCAAAGCAGGAGACAGCTGGCGTTTTTCTCCGTCATCCGAAATAAAAATCCTTTTTCTACATTTCTATGGTTATTATTATTTTATAAGAGGTCTTTGCCTTTATTTTGAACGACGCAATGAACAAAGGGCAACCATGGACCTTTCTTTGCTGGTTAAAGGGCCCATCGCGTAAAAAAAAAAACCGGTCATCATTTGTTTTCAGCTTACGGTTAAAGTGCCAGTTGAATGTAACCTTAGACAGACATCGTGTAAAAACCAGTCCCCATTTATTTCCAGCTTTGGTTTAAAGCGTCGGATTGAATGTAGAATTTGTTAGGGGATTTGTGTCAGATAATTATTCATTCCATCAACAATACGATCATCCTTTCCCGTCCCGCAGAAATAAAAATGCATTGCTCAACTTGTAAACATCGTTTTCAGTAAGAGAAGCTTAAAGCATCATGTATGGCTGATAACAGTCTCGAAATATACATTAACTTTGAGAAGCAAATTTTCTCAATAGGATGAAAGAAGTTTTGTCTTGTCTTATCTTATCTAGCTCATCTCGTCTTATCTGATCTTATCTTAAAATATGTCCATGGCCTGTGCGAATCCTTAAGAATTTTCACAATCCTTTACAGAAATTTCGACCCTCTTTGAAGTTTCGCCTTCTTTTCTATGACATGAGGTTGGGTTGGGGTTTTTTTTGGCCATTTCTTGGTTGATGGGTTACCAGATGTAGATAATTTAAATGGATAATATTAGGCCGACAGTTGGCGGAAACAGAATCGTACGTTTGATGCCCCTAAAAAATGCACGGGCTTGTGGCTTAGAATTTTATGGGTTTTTCCATTTATTTTTTTCTTGAGATTCAGTACAGTAGGTCTATATTGTTATAATTATTTATTATGGCACTTTGATGGGCTCGAAATAACATGTGTGTGTGTGTGTGTGTGTGTGTGTGTGTGTGTGTGTGTGTGTGTGTGTGTGTGTGGTTGAGTGCGTATGGGCGTATATTATGTGAATGCGCGTATGTGTATGATTATTTATGTGTGCGTGTGTATGTGAGTGTAATGTATGCTAACGTGTCCTGAAACAGAGCGCCTGTTAGTTATTTAAGCGCTTACTAGGCCTGGACAAAACTTGCTGAAAACAGAACATATGTCTCTCTCTTCATAAATGATACGCACTTAGACCCTATATATATATAGATATATATATATATGTGCGTTTATGGAATCTTGCATGTAGTATTATTATGCACCAGAATGCTTTCACAAAGTGATTTTGTCTTCTCTAGAGTCTTTGCAGACAATGACAATGACAATGACAAAAGGATTTATTGCAGACTTTGAAAGTATATGCATCACAAACATTGAAAATTATAACATGGTGGAGCATTCAGAAAAAGCATCAACATAACATTCATCTTTTGTTGTTGGTTGACGTTGCTTAACGTTGTTTAATGAGGAATTTGTTCATTCTGGCTGTGAGAAGATGCATTGCATTTCAAAACATGTATTGTTGTATGTGTTTTTGTTGAACTCCAGTCCTTTTGGCCTGGGAGCTTGTGATAAAATTGTGAATGATGTGCAGTAGTGTGATTGCAGCTTTATGCCCATTGTGACTAGGATTTTTCTTGAGCTTTTCATTTCTGTTCTGATTCAAGGGGCATCACCATATCCTGGCATTCCTCCTGAACGATTGTTTCCCTTGCTTAGTACGGGCTACAGGATGGATCGACCCGATGATTGTCCAGAAGAGTTGTAAGAACCTTTCAATCTCTCTTTCATTTTCTCTTTCTTTCTCACTCTGAATTTTTTTTCTTTCTCTCTCTCTCTCTCTCTCTCTCTCCTTCTCTCGTTTTGAGGTGTTTTCCTTTTGTTTTTGCTTGTTGTTTTCTTGACTTTCTATTCTCTCCTGTTAATCTCTCTCTCTCTTTCTCTCTCTCTCTCTCTCTCTCTCTCCCCCTCCCTCTCTTCTTAACTTTATCTTACTCGCGTGTTGAGCTTTCTCTCTCACTTTCTTGTTCTTTGTCTCAAGATTATCTTTCTCTCCTGTAGAACTTACTCTCTCTCTCTCTCTCTCTCTCTCTCTTTCTCTCTTTCTTTTTGCATACTCACGTTTTGTCTCGTTAACCTAATTTTGTCTATCAACACCATTATCAAATGTTAGGGGGGAAAAGTCAGTCCGAAAAGTCAACTGCCTTTTCTTCCTAGGAAAGACTGTCAACCCAGAAACATAATCAGCTCCACAATCATCCAGAAGTAACTGTAGATTATAAACCTACCCGGTCACCTACTGCTTTCTAAGCAATACTCAAAAAATATTATGCGGTTCAGTTTTTGGCTCTTAAGAGGGCAAGACGATATGGAAAGAATACCCCGTACTTTTCATCTTTTGTTTTCGTTGTTTTCTTTTAAACATTAAACTTTTTGATTTAGATATAACCAGGTGCTCAGAAATCACTTTATTGTGCATTGCTGCCACCATATTGTTTCCTATTACTATTATTATATTTTTGATCATCTCGCAAAGTCTCATTCTTACAAATAGACCTAACTATCTTCTTTTACAGTTTCCTCCTGGTTTTAGTCACCATTTGCTCATTACCCCATACAGTATACTGTCTTCACCCTCATCGTCATGATTAACATACAGTGGAGAAATTGAATAGCTCTTCTGAACTCATTTTCTTTCTCATCGTAATTTCAGCATCACACCTCATCATTTGGCAATAGATCTACAGTATAGACTTCCTCGACTAGGCATTGAGCATACTTAAAAATAGCCTTATCCAAATTTTTGGGCGCAGTGGTCTTTTGTCCGGGATACCACTTA
Organism: Ellobium chinense; assembly: GCA_033807755.1. Taxonomy (NCBI): domain Eukaryota; kingdom Metazoa; phylum Mollusca; class Gastropoda; order Ellobiida; family Ellobiidae; genus Ellobium; species Ellobium chinense. The sequence goes on along the minus strand of JAWQUT010000025.1, from coordinate 626,079 downwards.
ACTGAGTAAGAAATACTCTCGCTACTCTAAAACATACACCAGTGGAACACGCAGCACAACTTATTTTATTTTTAATGAAAAGATCAAATCAAACAAACTATTGAAATAATTCTCATAATTATCATTCCGACCATAGAGTTACACTTGTACATAGATGCAGTTGTTTTGATCCATGCAACTGTCAATTTAATATCCTTAGCATTCACCTTGCTGCTCATAGGCAACAAGCATCGCCATCTTTTTCAAGCACGTTGTTAAGTTCACCCTTCTCCTCATCCAATCCATTTTACTCCCCAATCATCAATACAGTACTTACTTTCTCCACATCACCTCTTCATTGTCACCTTAGTCATCATCATCAGCAACGTTGTTATCTTCATCCCACAGATATGCTATCATGCAGAAGTGCTGGAAGACCGAGCCAGAAAACCGCCCTCATTTCTCGGTGCTGAGAGATATACTAGACCATCTGCTGCAACAGAATACGGTGGGTGAGCTTAGGCCTAAACTACTCACAATTTTCGCGGCCCTCGACTAGCGCGCAGCCATTTTGACCCGTTTATAACACTTCCGCTTGCGTGACACTGTCACGAGCCACGTGCTGAAATAAAGAAGTTTTTGATCAGGGGCAGGCAACAATGTTGTAGCGTGGGCTATTCAAACAACAGAAAAAAATATTCTTAGGGCACATGCCTGGGCATCCAAAATAATATGCGAAATCGTACGGTTTTGATTTCTAAATACGGCGAAGGTGAAAAGTCTGCACGAGCGACAGGGTAATTTCCGTCTACATGATTAAAATCAAGTAGGTCTACGTTAATTCTTTCCTGTGAAATATGAGCGTGTCAGTGTCCAGATTTACGTATGAGCTAAGTAAGTTAAAGCTTATGGCCTTACAATCTATGGGCGACTCACAAAATTTCAAGAACTAGCCAAGCGATAAATATAGACTAATGCAGTCATTTTAAAATTGTATGGGACTTGGTCATCTGAGCTATATATTTGCATTTTATAATCTAAAGGAACATGTTTTATTTGTTTTATTTTTTTTTCTTCTTTATGGGGACCCAAAGTCCTTTTTTTAAGTAATGATCACTTTGAGACCTTCTGGTGTAAAGTTTTTGACAAAGGGCCTCCAAGCAGAATTATATTTAGGCTTATCAAGCCTAAATTCAACACTGGAGTGTATAGTATAACAGAGGTTCCCAGCCTGGGGTATGAGAACCTTTAGTAGCGTCACATCATGCAAATGCAGTGGGTACGCGAAGAGCTTACTTCAATCTTGGTTCTCAGACCAGCCGAGTGGTAGTCTGAGAGGAGACACGGTGTGCGATTAACCTGGTGTGATGGCAACAAGGGGTACGTCGACAAAGAAAAGTTGAGAACTCCTGAACCATACTTACTGGTAGCAGTAGTAATCGTAGCAGTGCGAGGATGACGAATTGTGGTAAAGCTGACAGTAGTACACATTAGAGCAGTAGTGTTCAGAATATAACGGGGAAGATCGGTTGTGATAGCATCTTTGTTGGTGTAGTGATGCCGAAAGTAGGCATAATCGTTGTTGTTGTTGTTGTTGTTGTTGTTGTTGTTGTAGTTGTTGTTGTTGTTGTTGCTGCTGCTGCTGCTGCTGCTGCTGCTGCTGCTGCTGCTGCTGCTGCTATTGTTATTCCAGCATTAGAAGTGGTAGCATCTGAGATGGCTATTAATGATGACGAATACAATACAGTAATGGCCTAATTTTGCCGTATTCACATTTATATTTCAGGAATACCTTGATTTGTCAGATGATAACTACTTGATGCATGGAACAAGCTCTGGTGAGAATTAAGCCTACATGTTTTTGTTTGTTTGTTTGTTTTGCCAACTGATAAATCCACAGAATCTGTAATGTCTTTACTTTCCTTTTGGGAAACATTTAGCAAAGGCACACATGATACGAGGAATTATAATGATTATTGTTATTGTTGTTGCTGCCTCTGTTAATGTCATAAATGAGATGATAATGATAGTGGTGATGGGAATGGGGATGGGGATGGAGATGAGGTATGCAAAAGAAAAGAATAGTTACTCATTGAACATTTCACCGATGTCAGGCTAGTCCTCAGTTAATTTGAATGTGGAATCACTAGCTCAGTGTATTCCTCTGGTGATTTGTGGAAATGAGAATTGGATGTTGTCTATAACAATGCACAACGAGGGTTATTATTATAATGTGATGACTGAGGAGAATGATATTTAAGATGATAACGATGATGATGACGACGATGATGATTATGATAATGATATCATTACCCGCTATTTTTAAGACCTCTACTCTAAATTTGACCTAAAACTGATTTCTAGTTCACCTACCAATACATGTTTTAAAACTTTGCATGTCCCGTTTAGGTTGTTGCGTTTACTAAGTATTCATGCATTCATTTCTTTCCACTCGCGAAGAAGGCTTTTGCTGAACATTTAGACTATTACACATTATTGTTCATATAATTTTTTCATTAAAAGTTGATAATATAGGGTTGAAGAGGTATTTTAAACTTTTCGCCTTTTTTACATTGATGATGATGATGATGATGATGAAGATGATGATGATAATGATGATAATAATATCTGTGCTCACCCTATGAACCCTGTGTGCTCAGACAGCGATGAGAAACGAGCTGACTTTCACCCCAGTCCACGACACAGTGGTGCTAAGCCCCAATACAGCAATGTCTGCAGTCTAGATCACTGTCCACCCAACGTCTACGTCACCGCCCACTGGCCAGCAGATGAGCTGGACAACGAAGAATGCCCCGAGATGTCCAAGCTGCTTGGCAGCCAGCCGGAAACGGAAGTTGAGACAAAACCACACGGACATGCCAGACAGGCCGATATCATCATGAGTAAACATTTTGCAGATGGCAGGAAAAAATCTGGCCGAGTCTTAGTACATGAAAATTTAACTTATGTGTAGGATTAACATTAATGATATTTTAGAAAGAGTGTTTCTTTAGCAACCATCAGGCACTGTAAGCTGAGAAAGTGTGTCAGGGCATGGCAAGAGGCCAGTATCAGTATGAGAAAATTGTTCGGAGACGAAAGAGGGGAGGGGGGAGGGGATATTCTTGCAAGGTCATTTGTATCTTATGTGACTTTGTATGTTTAAGACTGGGGCGACATAGGGTTCGGGAATCACCGATATTTGCCAGTTGCTTACTATAAGATGAGCAAACACATTAGCACTGACCAGACAGACGCCTCGGCTGAAAGACTGTATGGGTTAGAGACAGTTCACGAAACCTCATTTTTACATGAAGTGGGTATTGCTTTCAATTTTTCAGGGTCTTTTTCACTGGTCAGTAATGTGTTTGTTATGTGTGTGGAGATGCGACAAAAAAAGAACAATTCTGATGGAGTTTCGTTCTTGATTTAGATGGGTTTCCTAGGCAAAGAGTCGTCAATGACAACATGGCTGTCCATGGAATATTGTGCAATCGTAATCATTGTCACAGCGGATGGTTTAACTTTGGGATCGTTTTGCTAAGCCACGAAGAGACACAGCCTTGTTTGAGGTGATCAAAAAAAACAACCTGCCCGTCTAGATTTGTTGTTTAATTTGCATAATAGTACACTAATTTTAAAAAAAAATTATATATATTTGCAGATGCTCATTCCTTTGTGGATACAGGCATAGTATGATCTACTGCTAGCAAAAAATATATAGATAACCATTTAATCAAATTGCATGTAACTGGGTAGGGGACAGGGGGCTATTACTTTAAAGCATGCGTCTATTAATTACTGTAAGTAGTAACGCCACTGGCAATTATAACAATCGTTTTGAGCATCAAAAAAGGGAAGCAAGGCTGTTACAAGAATCTGGCAACAAATCTGAAACATTAAGCTTATGTCCCTTTGTAACGACCAAGACAGAAAAAAATATTTAAAGAAATGGAAATGTGAAAACTTTGCACACTTGTACTCGTATCTATGCAGTTGGTTGAAATAATTTCAGTGAAAATATCTTTGTTTTTTTCAAAGCCTCCGTGTAGATCTTAGCTGGAAATCTCATTCTTCAATGATACATTTATTATTGCCCTCATGAAAAGGAAACCGCTATTTTTTTCTTCATTAGAGAAAGGACATAACTTTACTTCTTGGAAATGCCATCCGCTGACATCTTAAGGCTGTGAGAAATGCGATGTTCCAGTGGCAGGGAAAAGGAGTCGCTAGCCTTCATACGGAGCCTTGGGTAAATGCTGGGCAGGGTTGCCAGATAAAAATTTGGAGAAAACGCCAAACATACCATTTCAATAAGAAGCCAGAAAAAGTCACGCTTCATTTCATATAATATTATTAGCCTTATTTTTGTTACATTTCTACAAGAACTGTGGCAAAACTGGACAAAAATAGCTGCAAATCAATGTCAATCTGCTGCAAATACTTTGTAATATATGATAAATGATGACCCAATCATGACCAGATTATGGGTTAGTTTTCACAACATCATGGTGTTTATTGTGTTCGGGCACCTCAGTTATAGGAAATAGCAGAAGTATTGGTGAAAAGTGAAAACTTTTTTGTTGTTTTTTTTTGTTTTTGTGATACCAGTACTTTTTTAAAGAAGTCAAAGTAAACAGCCAAGCTGGCAACCCTGTGCTCGTGTGTGAGGAGCAATGCCAATGACAGAGATCACGTGATATGCGTTGCCTTTTATTTACTTATGTGTTGAAATTTTCCATGTTGAATTGTTTTGTTTGTCTCTGCTTGTCACTGTGGTGGTTAAGCTATATTGACAAAGTACATGTATATCTTGCAGTCTATAACTCTGTATAAAAAAGATACTGTATGCCATTCTGTAGGTCTAATTATATGTAACCCCCTCCACCAAGTGAGGCACATCTCACATACTGAGATATTGGTATCATCAAACAGGTTGAGCAAAGTTATTTAATTTGGTGAGAAAATTATTGACAATTTTTAATCACCTCATTTTGGCAGGTGCCTGCGGCCGGCACATTTTGTCTCTTAAAGATAATTTTATCCACACAATTATCAGCCTGAGTCATTTCAGAAATAGCATGGTCAGGTCTGAATGTTCCCATCATTTCTAATCCAGCAGTTGTATATTGTTATTGTGTGTGACCAGTGGCTAGTTTGGGGAATGCATTGTATATTTTAACATGTCTATTAAGAAGACGTCTTACATAACATATACACACAGAAAAAGCGCTCCTCTAAAACACTTAGCAAGATCCAAAGGATACTTGGATTTGTTCAGTCCCATGGAAAATCATATATTAAACACAGAACATTTTGGTTATCAACAAAATTTCATCATGTCAATGCTCCAGTATGTTCTCTTTTTCCTTTTCTAAGAGCATAAATTTTATGGTGATTTTGTCTTGGAGCCTTTACACACATTTCAAAATGATAGAGGTCTACAGGAATAAGTTGCACACTGAGAGTTAAAACTATTCCATCTGCCGAAATGCCTATTTTGAGATAACTGAGAGCTTGCACATTAACGATGGGATCTCTTACCATCATTAGAGTTACACTGATGCATTGTCCTGAATGCACCCTTAAGTAGCTTTCAACATGCAGAGGTATTTTAATTCTTATAATGGAAAGGGATCCCATCGTTTATATGCAAGCTTCCAAAGATACATCACTTTTCGTTTAAACATAGAACCAAATTGTCTCCTTATTTGGTGGATTCAGTCTGTTGTGACAATAGATTCCATTTTTTTATTAGGTCATACTTCCCGAAGTTTTAAATTAAGTTTTCTCAAAACATCAGTTTCGTAGATGGAAACATTTGATTCTCAGCCATTAAATAACTGAAAGTGTAGTCTATAATAGTGACAGTTGTACATACTTTTTTTTCATTACTGTGTACGGTATGCACCTATGCCTGAGATGAATACAAGAACTTTTTTGGGAGAGGATGAATAAAAATCTTTGACTTTGGCGAGTAAAATCCATTTAATTGCAAGTTATTAAAGAAATTTACAGTTGAAATGAATTGCGATTACCTAATGAATTATGGGGTATAGGGAGAAAGTTTTTTTCTGTTACCTGAGATTTGTTGTGAATGGACTGCTATTATATCAATTGTGATTATGTAGACTTGACTGTAGTAAGCTTGACAAGATGTTTGACAACATGCATATGTTGCAACATCCCTCACTATGGTAGCAAATTAGAGAAACGGGTATATCTAGTTCAATATTCCTCCCCGAAAAAGACAAATATGCCCAGCCTTCCTGTCTAGTAGTTGGAAATCTACTTTTCTTTATACTCTCAAGTATTCGTATTCATATGGTCGCAGTCCACTTCAGCATCTTGATATCTTGCCAGCAGTGATAACATCTTGAAATGCAAATAGAGGTAATTTCATTTGGTGAGCAAAGCATTGGGTAAGATTTCAGAAAATCATCTAAAACAAATCTGATGAACAGAGATAGGTGTATTCTATTACTCGATAAAACTATATTCTGCATCCACTGACCTCTTCTTTTGTCTACAATTTGACTTTCTTTTGGTTAAAAGAAAATGATTGCCTTGTCTCACTTTTTGTGGTAATTATGTAGATTATTGCAATTCATCACCAAAAAGGTCATCACTTCTCTTCATGTCATGTTATGCAATGTTTCAAGTCAACACTGGTGAAATGTGTTTTCAAGGCATAACTAAACAGTAACTAGAAGCAATTGAAAACGTTCTCAGTCTAGTAGCTCTGATTAACAATGCCAAGGTCGAGAATGTCATTACTCTGTAATAAAACTTCAAAAGTACACTTCAGAAGCATCCTTTGAAGGACACACTACATTTGAAAACATTCCTTAAGTATGCCGTTGACATGTAATCTTGTTTTTTCATTCTTTGGTCAGTGCCATAACCTCTATGTTGCTTACTTTAGCCAAAAGCTAGACCGCTTTGATTACCTGCTGTGGAACACTCTTCATGAAATTTTAACATTTTGGCTACTGTCCTAAGAGTGAGACAAATAATGCCTTTTATGCTGTGAGGTATTTCAAGTAACACCACAGTAAGCTCCTCAGAGCCATCTCTTGAGTTTCTCCTGATCAATATTGTTTACATGAAGACATTAATGTTAAATTATTGAAGTTTTCTTAATGGTTTCGTGGGGATTTTCATAAATGAAATGGATTGTTCATTATATCTGGTAGTGCTAGGCCCACCGGATCCATCCTCATACTGGCTGTATAACCCAGTTTTATGGATAATAAGTGTTCCACGTGTTGGTTACTAGCTGATCAGCTGATACTTGGCTGCAAAATTCAACTGTTGCCTCATACGATTGACAATGACATGAATTTATTTGACCATCGCAATAAGTTATGTGATGTGAATTGGTTCAACCACAGCATTGCAAGGGTTTAGAGTGCAGTGGGACCTCCCGACCTTGACATTTATGCTATGATCCCAGTTCCATACTTTATACATCAGATTTTACTCAACAATTTGACCACCTCGCAGACTCAGAAGATATGGACTAGTGTCATGGATTATGAGTTCATGAGGTCTCTCTGTGCTCTTAAAGATATCTAAATGTATTTTCAACTAATCACAGTGTACCACTACACGACTTCACATTACTCTCTGTTTATGATGTGATTTGATAGGTAACACTGCTTCCTACAGTTGATGTTACTTTAATATGCTGTGATTTGATAAGGTTGTTTCGTAAAGTGGCCGTTATTTATGATATGATTTATCATTATCACGGCTTACTCATATAAGTAGCACGGCATACATGAATTATATCTCATTCATAATTTTGTGGTTTTGAAAAGAACAAAAAAATAATTAATATCTATGATTCATGTCCTTTTCTTGGGAAGACACTTTATTACCTGAAATTGCAAGAGGTTATTGGTTTCTTTTGTGAATTGTTCATTTCATAAGAAGGAAAAGAGATGTGTGACACTAATCCCAAATGAAACCATAACAATGTGATTTAGTAATGCTTTTTCATATTATTATGATCTTCATAATTATTTTCTCATGTTATCCCTGTGCTAGAAAAACGGCCTCCATGAAAATGGCATAAGTCATTTTTCACATCTCTGAGAGAATGTGAAGCACAGTTTTATGACAAAGCAAAAAGAGTCAGCATGTGTCTTTGCAACTGCAACTTTAGCTTGAAAAATATTGGCGCAATTTTAAGGTTTTTACCTGTCAAGATGGTCCCCAATTTCATATACAACAATGTACCTTAATTTAAAGGCGATTTAAATCTGACATAGGTCATTTTCGAAGCAGTGATGGTATGAGTTTTACACATTCACTGTACAAATTTGGTATGTTTTGTTTTGATGTTATTTGACAGTGACTTCTTTGCAGGTTTGTTATTTATCATGTGATCAATAATGGCTACTTCACACCATTTCTATTCATTTATAAAGTGATTCCAGTTGTACACAAGTTTTAATATATTCATTGTTTCTGTAAAAAAAAGGTAATTTACATTGACATAAATGTACTTCAACCAAATGTATTGTTATTTCTTTGTGTTCAGGAGACACAACAGCCCTGATTGTAATGTTCTGATTAAATAATGTACGTCTGATCATGGATAATCATTTGGAAAAATGCAGATAGGTAAGTTTCTAAAAAGTACCAAAATTATTCCAAATAAAATCAAAATTTTAACTTTATCCTTTTTCCTTTTTAAAAATGTAAAATAATAATTGAAAATTGAAATACTCATTTGCATAAATTAAAAATACAGTTTTGTGTTGCTCTCTATTCTGCTGTTCAAAATAGAAAGCTATCCTGCTTAAAAAATGCTATCCTTAAGAAAAGAACAGATTATTTCTTTAGAGGCCTTTAATGCAGAGAATGGAAAGAATGTACACATAAAGTAAAGTTAATATTGTAATGTTAACATTATCTGCATTACATTCAGACAAAGAACTTTTAACCTTATTTTTACTTCAATGTAAAAAACTGGTTAAGGTTTGAAGTGGGCTTCTTTTTGCCTGTACCTTCATCTGTCATATAGACTAATGGACAAATGAAATTACACTATGAGGTAAAAGCAGTATTGACTGAACATGCAATACACTGATTAGTTTGATTCTTGGTTGGAGTCTCCATCATTTTTGTCGTGCATCCAAAATATTATCAATGAGAAATTTATTGTCAGCTGTATTATCATCAATTGCAGCACTTCTCCTACAAGCCTCACACCAATCACTTCTCTCTATCTATTATATTCAAGCTTCTAATATATATACTTGAGGGTTTTCAGAATACACACTTCATATAGACTATATATACCTCTCAAATATGAGCAGAGGTTTTGAATGTTAGAAAGCTAATACAGGGCAGATTAAAGTGACTCAATACACTCAACATGACAAAAAAAACAACAACATAAATTTCAAAAATTACAACACTAAAATTTGAGCAAATGTTTAAGAATCATTTATTATGAGGATTATTGATGTGAATGTCATATGTGCATATATGGAGATCAACATTAATGCATGTACATGAAGTATAAAGGAAACCTTACAGCATAAGTGACCCAAGTGTCCACAGACTAGAACAAGATCACAATATCATCAAGTATTTCAAGAGGTGTTGTATTCAACAATATACTTACTTCAGCTGTGCTTTAAGATGTCTGTGTGGATCAGTTTTGCAGAATGTCTTCACATTAACATACAACGTGACAAATGGAGAAACAAATACAAATCCAACAATTACTTATACACGATGTATGGCATGAAATAAGCCCGAATCCTGTCAAACAGAGTCTGGGGTGTGAACGGAGCTATCAAGCCCAAAACCTGAAAGGAACAAATAAAAATTGATCAGTAATAAAGCAATACCTATCTGGAACTGTTCACCTCTTCATTCATTCATTCATTCATAAATTCATTNTCAAACAGAGTCTGGGGTGTGAACGGAGCTATCAAGCCCAAAACCTGAAAGGAACAAATAAAAATTGATCAGTAATAAAGCAATACCTATCTGGAACCGTTCACCTCTTCATTCATTCATTCATTCATTCATTCATTCATTCATTCATTCATTCATTCATTCATATTCATTCATTCATTCATTCATTCATTCATTCATTCATTCATTCATTCAATCAATCATTCACTCATTCATTCATTCATTCATTCATTTGCAGCAAAAAATCTGCCCATTACAGTGTGTTTGTGTATTTCATTAGCCGACATACTCTGTATAGACATAACATTACCTTTCAAAGGTTAGCTAAGTCAGAAGCCTTCCCTATAACCATCCTACCCTTCCTTCCCATCATCCTTTCCTTGTAAGTCAGCTACATCTAATTGATTTAAATCATAGCTTTCACATAATCTCAGTCTTTTCTGAACAAAACACTTTCTATATAGTGACACTAGATAATTGCAACATTTTTTCTATGCTCCTGAGGAACTGTGATTGAAGAGGATTGACAGTAAGTAAAGGGCCAATGGCACATTCAGTGATGATCCAGTGGTAAGGTGACAAGAGCTGCTTTCTAGTTTCAAATAAAATGTCAGTAATAGCACAAACCAAATCTTACATGGAAAAAATCAAAGTAAGAGTTGGAACCAGAAACTAAGTAATGAACTTTTGGGCAGGGGTTACGCAAGGCATCTTCAAATGCATCCAGAACAGGATCGATGGTTGGTGCTGTTGTCTTGGCAGAGGACTTGGCATCTTCCCATTGTTGCTAATGACATACAAGAGGAGAAAGTCACAAGATAATATAATAGTTTCATAATCAGATGACTCCTGTTCTAGTAAATCATTATTTCAATTTGCTTTGTTTGCTTGTGTTCTCTGTCTCCATAATACTCCTTTAAGCATTAGGATTAAGGGCATGGTTAGGATCAGGGGTAAGATCTGAGACAAGCTGGAGCCCTTAGACATTGCTCAAGGATTTTCACAAGGGTGCTTTCTCTTCCCCAACCCTAATACCACTCCTAGTACTAACCAAATACATCTTGAAAGTGTCCCAAAATTTTGCCAAATGAACATTAGATATGAAACACAGTCACATTTGTTAACTGAGGTGATGACATACCCGATGATGAGGTTTTTTTTATATTTTTGAAAATAATACTGATGATGATGATGATGTTGAGAACCAGAGTAGTGTTTTAGTATTTAATTCTCCAAAACTAGTCTTCACCCAAGCACTAATCCCTTTATGGCTCAAGCAGCAGGAGATTTTCAAATTTATGATTCCTTTTTCCTTTACAAACCAGAAGTCTAGCTCTTTTAAGGATCATGTCAGGTCAACCTTATGAGTGAAGAAGGCACCATAGCCAATATTTTTTATCACTGTGGGATTAAAATATCACAGTTATATGTAAATCACCAGTGATATCAGAGCAACCTAATTTCTTACTTTCATCATATTCATGGTGATAATAATGGCAAGGATGATGATCCGGTATGACCCAATGACAGTGTAAATCTTAAATTTACACAGGTCCATTTCAATTTGACTGCTCCTGATTTTTATACTTGTTTCAGCGTTGTTTACTTATACATTGATCGTCATACTCATTAGCTGCAAACAAACTTGCCATCTTAACATTATTACAAAAATGTCACTCTGTTTCCTTTCCTTCTTTTAATTCATTTTCACTTATGCAGTGATAATGATGTGAGATCAACTCTAATTACTTGATTAGTTCTACTATTTTGAAAGAGGGAGATTGTGATGGTAATGATAGTGTTTGTATTAGACTGAATTTGGAAGTCATAGTTGTCCATCCATTGCTGATAATACATAGATGACTAGTAGCCATACAAAAATTCTGGAGATGTGTTTTTATTTCACAAGGACCTAATTTTCATTAATTTTGTGAGTTAAGTTTAACTCCCAAAATTTCTTCCCACAATAAAAAAGTTCCATCTAGATATTTCAAAGGGCAGTAAAAAATGCTCAAATGACCTACATATGTGCAATCACAGTGTGTGCAGAGTACAACAGCTCTTTGAGTGTTTGGTTTTATCACCCTCCTCTTTGCAGTATGCCTGCCTTTAAGTAGGTGAAACTTCAAAGGAAGAACAAGAAGAAAAAAGAGCAAAATGGTTGTTATCAGCAGTCCCATAATGACCCTTCAGATTACTCCTAAACCTCTCCACCTATGCACGTAAGAAAACCATTGTGTTAGCCTCATGAAAATTAGATTCTCAAAAAAAAGCCTTTTCCAACTTTCCTGGAAAATTAGACTCTTGAAAAAAAAAAAAAAGAAACACTTCTACAGTGCATTACCGTTAAGTGTGCCTGGCCATAGAACTGCTTTGCATCATCACTGGCCTCTCTCCACTGTTCATCAAAGTCTCCTTTGATCCGTCTAATCTGCAGGTAGTTTTCAAATAAGAAGAGAACAGTCACATTTACTGTAATGAGAGAGAGAATACTGTATGCTAGGGGGACTGATTATTGTCCTGTTACTGGAGACATTTAGCAAATGCATCTCGTAATACAGTCAACTCTGCTTAATTGCAACTTCTGAGGAGTATATATAACATTGTGACTTACAGGAAAGCAGTTGTCCAGAGGTTGTTTGATATTAAAAATAAAGCATTTTGGTTTTGTTGAAATTAAAAATAAGTTGCAATTAAGGGGGATGGACTGTTGTAAGTACTAGCTAGTTTGGTTATCTTGGATCAAAACTCAAAATCACTAGCACATATATTGATATAATGTCACAATTGCAAAAGAAATGTGTATGTTAGTAGGACAAAAAAATCAGACTGTGAGGACGAAAGAGCATCATGGGCAAGCAACATCTTGAAGAAATGCTGAAATTGTAATTAAGAAAACAAAACTGAAAACTCAGCTTTATCTGCTTTTCATGCATTCCCTTTGATAAAGAGACTGTGAGGAATGGAGACCAAGGTTTAGGAGTGGAGGAAAGGCAGATGGGGGGGGNGGGGGGGGGGGGGGGGGGGCAAGTTTCAAAGGTCTCCCAAGCTCATCATTGTGAGCACTATCAAAAATAAATGTTCATCTAAAAAGGCTGGACCAAATCTGTTGCTTTTCTGTTGTGATGACTGAGGTGGGGAAAGGGATGGGGTGGAGGGACTAGCAGTTCTAACTGATGGTAGGTCAGATTGCTGGGAGCTTAACTCTTTTGGCAAGCATAGATAATTCCTTGGGGCCATAACCTGTATCTACTTCAAATTTCTGTGTGACTTAAAGTGTTATTGCAATGAGGTGATGAAATATTAGAGTGCTGTGCCTAGCCTCCCTGAGATTTGTGTTTTGCTCTATTGATTTATGCAGAACAGATCTATATACACAGAATAAACTAGACTATATTATATATGACCCATCAATCATTACTGAAAAATATTGAAGGCAGAACACCATACAGCCATGCTCACTGAGCTAAGAAATCAATATTAATATAGCTATCAGTTATAAGCAGTAACCACAGATCAAAGCAGAAATTTGGATTAATCAATAATGTTGCCAACATAACCTGGAATTGAATTTGCTGGCATCTTTTCTTTTTATCTGCTTGCTCAAACCATTGATTAGGATTCATATTCATTTTACCCCTGTGCATGTCATTGTGACACAGTCAAAAAAGAATGCCCTGTAGAGTATGTACTTTTGCTTTGAACTTTGACAGATATACTGTTAATATAGAAAACATGAGGTTTAATTGGCCTATAGTTGATGGTTAACTATATACGATAGTAGACATCATCCTAGTCCTGATAGGTTCACTGTCACGCTGTCATCCAAGTCAGTATGTGGGCCAGGGTTCTCTATTTATGGTGCATGTCAGCATTTGATTATGGTGAGCTCTGTTCTGCTCAATGCCGCCTTCTTTGCTGCAGCCTCTCTGCTGACTCTACCCCTACCACCACATCATTTTTCTCCTCAATCAATCAAATTGTCCTTAAAGCTCGTTAAGATTTGTTTACCCCTATCTGCAGGCTCAATGTATATCGACATTTCCAGCCGGCCAATCTACTCTCTTGTTGTGATCTGACATGTAGTGCCTTGACCAAGCCTCTATGACACTCACATGAAAAGTTTTCTCAAATGGCCAAAGACTCTGAAAAAACCCTCCTGCCATTCACTTCAATTTCCCATTCATTAAGCTAAACATCCATAAGCTGACAGTTATCTTCTAGAAATTTCCAGACATCTTGAAGTCTTCATTTTGGCATCTAGAGGTTTCCCAGAAGACATGATTTCAGTACATTTACACAGACATAACTGTTTCATACAGAAACATCATCCTCTTAAGACAGATTTTTCCTCCTGCCACTTTCTCCTCACGTTTTCCCTCACCCCTTCTCCCTCAACCTCTTCCTTCCACCCCTTCCCTTTCAGAAGCCAAACATCAAAACCTTTTTTCTGAGCGGGCAATTTTTTTTTTATGTTTCTTTTAACTTACAGCTGGTTCATTCAGACAACCAGTGGCTCCACCATAGTTGCAAGGCTCAATAATGCTGACATGGACTCCAAACTGGCTCATCTCCAGTCGCAAGGTCTCTGAGAAAGCCTCCCCACCAAACTTGGTAATAGTGTAGGCAGCGTTACTGGGTGCAGCCACCAAGCCTTTCACACTGGTCACATTCACAACACGCCCTGTCAGCAGAGATTAAAGAGAACTAAAAGGGGAACTAAAAGGGAAAAGAACAGAGCAAAGGGGTATCTTGAAGCATTGGGGTATGTTGATGGATGGATCCGTAAGAGTGGACACAGAATATGTTGGTGCATATACTGTAACAGAAATGGTGTTCATTTGAAATGTATTCAGATGTTCTGCCACAGAAATTAAGCTGTCCCCTGACATATTTTAGATCAAATACCCATAAACTAACAGTTAAAAAATGGGAGGTGGGAATCATCAACTGACTGTATGCAGGTCTTGCAAACAGCAGTTTACCAATTTGGAAGCAGTTTTGAGGTGGTCGACAATCTTGCTTATAAACACTGTGACGAGTCTGCACAAAAATCACAAGTCTTTATGGCAGGTGATAATCTGGTCGATAGAACTTAAGGGTTTACACAAAAACATCTGTCTCTACCTGAAACCTCCCAAGTATGGTTAAGGGGATGTGCGGCAGAACTAGGTGATTTTCATTAATAAAGGGAACTTTGTCATTTTGGGGTGAAAAATGGGTCACGTAGGGCCAGGAAGGAAGATAAACTGGGGTTTTTTGCAATTTCCTCCCTCCGTTGCTATGGAAACGCCAATTGTTTGGCCGCCATATTGGAAAATATGGATGACTTTTGCATAACTTTGAACCCTTCGATCTGGAGAACAATACATGGTAGGATGTTGGTTTTTTTTTTCATTTGAAAGATCACTTTATTTAAAATAGAATGTCACAGGCTTTTTTTGATTTCTTGGATAGTTTTTTTAAAATAATTTTTTTTTTAAATGTCATTAAAAAACATTGAAAATTTTGAAAATTTTCAACTTTAAAAATTAAAAAAAACACCCAAAACACAAGATATCGAAAAAAGCCCATGATATTCTCAAAACAGGGGCTTGGAGAGTTGCTATGCAAAGTTTTATGTAAATTGGACCAGAAAAAAGTCAGATCGAACGGATAGAGTGACGAAAACTGTGATTTTGAGATAATTGACGATAAAGATTACCCGATAGATGCATTTGATAAAGGGTAGTAAATTCCTTTTGCATCAAAATACACTTTTCGAGACAGGTATCATGAAAATAACTTCAGGATTCGATAAAGGACATGTTGCTGTTTAAAAAACTCATTTTACACAATTTTACCCAATTTTACCCCTACAGGGTGCCGCACTTGCCCTTAAATGCGTATCCATATTCTGAACAATAGTAAGAAATAGTAATGTTTAAAATGTCAAGCCTCTGCAGAGCATCATAGAAAGTGCAGACTCAGTAAACTTGAGACTAACAGTGATCTGGCTTCCAAATATTCCTGCAGGCTCAGTATAAGAGTTAAAATCACATCACAAACGATCTGATCTCAGAACTCACCTTTTGCTTGTCTGAGAAGAGGCAGGAATGCCTTGCATGTTCGCACCATGCCATACATGTTGATATTCCCAACATTCAAGTACTGCTCCATGGTGGTAAGTTCTACATCACCAATAAAATTCAAACCTGCATTGTTGACAAGACCCCAGAGACCTGTCAAAGAAAATGATATGATGTGCTTCCTGTGATTACACCAGAGAGATCTAAGCCATGGACAAACACTTGCCACAAGCACCATTATTATCATCACCAGAAGTTTTACATCACCACTATACCTTACAAAACCATGCACATTATTTGTATTAACATTTTTAAGCCATTCTATCTCACAACATGCACCAGTGCCCACTCAAGATACCACTTATTTGTAGCTACAGTATATGTATATACAGCCAGAACTACAGGGTTAAAAACCAAAAACATTGGCCTAAGACATCAAAGAGGGTTACTACCAACCTTACCTGAGTGACTACACTCCTCTCTCACCACTCTCAAGAGTCTGGACACACTGTCGTCATTGGTCACATCCAAGGGTAACACCTTCAGCCTTTCTGACCCGACCTCTTTCAAGGCCCGTCCACCTTCACCGTCTGGGTTTAGACATGTAGCAAACACTGTGAAGCCTTTCTCACACAGGCGTTTGGCCAAGCCGAACCCAAAGCCTGAGAGGAAGTGAAGCCAAGAATACAGCATACAGGAGTGTAAGATAATTTAGTAGAGACTGACAGCACCTAATGCAAAAACTGGTCATATATTGGACAATGATATTGAAATTTACAATAACAAAATAATGTGGGTATATGTAGGTAATAATACAATATCTGCGCCACTGACACTTCCTGTGAAAATATTTCGAGCAAAAAAGGAAGGGACACACAAAAATCATTACTCAATAACTCAACTGTTTCTACTTTCTCAGTCAATCAATTAGGTGATAAATTAATCAATCAATCAATCAATCAATCATTAGTCAGTCATTCATTCATTCAGTCAGTCATTCAGTTAGTCATTCAGTCAGTCAGTCAGTCAGTCAGTCAGTCAGCGAGTCAGTCAATAAGTCAGTTGATTATCATACAGTATTTTCACACATACCAACGTTTTGAATGGCTACATCTATTCTCTAGACCTCGCCACATGCTGGAATAGCGTTTCCTAGTCGGCACTATTTCCATTATCCCAAATACAGTTGTTTATGTGCCAAGAAACCGACGGCACCACTACCGGTGGAATTGCCCTTAGACTCACTAATTTAGAGTCGTTCACTTGCTTAGTTCTTACTAATGTCTTGTCCAAGAATGGCCGATGACAATCGATTCTCGCCGTCTCATTAAATCACCTCCCGCTAAAGAATGACACTGATTGCTGTAAGGGGGCGTTCAGAGCCAGCCCACCCTCTCCAAGACCCACGCCTCCCTGCTTGCTCCATACCCGCAATAAGTTCTTATCATAAGGACTGCC
>JAWQUT010000025.1:586606-598142 GCA_033807755.1 Ellobium chinense | reverse complement strand
CCTTTCCACTAGTCTACATATGTATATGTATAATTTAAACCGCATATATTTTTCATTTCGTCTGACAGTTTCTGAAAAAACACCACAGGAATGTTGGGAATTTCAAGCTGCGCGCATACCCATTATCGTGCTGCCTGGCGTCAAAGAAACGAATTAGCAGATGACCAGATGACTGATTCAGACAAGTATTTTGCGCATGCGTCTGCACCAATCTTCTGCTAGCTTTTTTTGCTTAATAACATCACGAAGCGAACAGAGGGTGAAAATCTCGACGTTCCAGCAGTATATTCCCACGAATGGTCAGAAGGAAGAAAAATGTTCGCGGTTTAAAGTTTTTGAAACAAAAAAGGAAAGAAAATATGAGGCTTAGTAGGCTGTGAAGCAAACATATACCCCTGTTCCTTTAAGATCAGAGTTGTAGCCTTCATGCCCGAGACCGTTCAGTGTCAGACCCTCAAGGACTAGGTGATTCCAGGCTCAACAGTTTTGGAACTTACCACTATGAAAACTGATACTGTCTCTCTTTTGTGAACAGATTCTGAATTCTGATGCCTTAGCGGAACCCTAATCAGCTGAGGGGAAAGTGGTTTGAATAAGTTATGGCATAATCGCCATGCACTTTTACTATATAAGACCCAGTGTCGCATCTTGTAACAGCCAGCAGTGAATACAGGGCAGCAGCTCAACCGAGACAATTGTCCAGTCGAGACAATGAACATGTATTACATAAAACTATACAATGCCCGATGTCAAACAATGAAGGGGGGAATGGTTGACTGCGCCATTTTCTTTCACCTGTTGTTCATTTCAGGTCATTGAGCGAGTGATATATTGCAGGTTTGCTTTAATGTGTAGTGGTACCTCCAGAGCCAGGCATTGTTGGGAGAGTGGTGAAGTTGTCTACAGTCTACAGTCTATTAAATTTCTGTCCTAACCCATCTTCTCAACAATCGAGAGGTAGGGATGAGTGAGTGAGTGAGTGAGTGAGTGAGTGAGTGAGTGAGTGAGTGAGTGAGTGGTGAGTGAGTGAGTGAGTGAGTGAGTGAGTGAGTGAGTGAGTGAGTGAGTGAAGGAAGGAGAATTAACGGATGGACAGACTGACTGCCTGACAAGTGAATGAATGAATGAATGAGTGAATGAATGAATGAATGAGTGAATGAATGAATGAATGAATGAATGAATGAATGAATGAATGAAATCAGTATTAACGAGAGAGAGTTTTTATTTAACCTTGTATGTGGCAAGAAAAAGAAGTCTCATGCTTGATTAGTAGTACAAAGTGATCAAAATCTGATGATGTCTAGGGCAAACATATTTTCACATTCTGTCGCAGCGTAAACAAGTAGATTTTCAGGAAGCCATTTGTAGGCACACAGTTTCCATTATAACACACTCAACTTCGCTTAATCGCAAACCTCTGCGACATTTTTAAAGTTAGAGTTTTCTTTAGGAATGTAAATGGTTACAGCACTTCCATGTAATCACAATTATTTCCGTGCTCCTAGGAGTTTCGAAAAGGGACTCAAATGCACAACATGCATTATACTTAAAGATCTCACATTGCTACATATTACAGACTGAAAACTCTCAGCTTTTAACCCTCCTATTCCAACCTGACACAGAACAACGCGTCCGACGTGAACGAGAGATACAGATCTATGCCAGCTCATATAATTTTTGCGTGTGAGACCAAAAACTGAGGTACATACGCATGCACGCCTGAATATGGAAGATAGTGCTCTTTATCGTAACTGCTTAGAAACTACTCGACAAGTTCGTAAGATATGGCTTTGCCCTCGAGTTTTAAGTTCTCTTGAGCCTCTGCAATCACATACCCTCTTTAGTTTGGCAATAGCGTAAGCACTAATTAGATCTAGTGGGATTTCCCAATAGAAGAGGATGCATGTCTGCGTTGTCTTACTCATGCACCCTTATATGCCGCACAGACTGAATTGATTTCTTATTCTAAAATAGTGAGAAAACACTACTAGGAGAGGCTAATGATCGTGTTCACAGCAGAGGAAGAGATTGGCAGGTTATTGCAAGACTAGAGAAGCCCAGCGAGAGAAAGACAGACAAGTTTATTAACATTGCCAGTCATTCGTGTGTACTTTTTCTTTCGTTTTTCTTTCTCTCAAAACACCTCCAGAACATGGACTCCCAGAGCATTTCTATTATTTTATGTATTCTCCAAGTATATTCTTGGCAACGCAGTGATGCCATTGGTTTGTTCCACATGAGCGAATACACAAATTAACAATTTTTTCACTACCCTCGGAGGTATTCTTGAGTACCTGAACTATTCGTGCTCTACAGCGTGAAAATGGAAGGAAGCTTTCATGCGAAAGAAAAGAACCCATTATTTTTTCATCTATATGAAGTCTAGCGATTTATCGAAATTTGCTCCGAGGCTTCTTGGGTACGTTTATGCTATATATAGTAAAATAGAGGGTCTGGGTAACTTAATGCCTCTTGAAGGCCTTCAGTGGTGGCCAATAATGAATGCCTGGAAGGGTTAATGTTGTTTTGACACGTCATAATTATGAGATCCAGTAACATGATCCATGCAAGATCAATAAACCCGTTGAATTAGTTGTTTATTAGCCAGACAGACAAACTGACAGGTCAAAATGACCCAACACGTGCAGGATTTTCTCTCACATAGAAAATAAAAAATTTTGAAACCTTTCACCGGTACTGGTCAATCGATCCTTTATTAAGAAGATTATTGATGTGCATAATCAATATATATTTGGAGATCAACAGTGCTTAGTTATTGCATGATGAATACCTAAGAGCACAAGTGATTAAAGTGCCAAAAGATTGGAAAAAAGACCACAATTAAGTGTCCATAGATATTTGAAAAAGGACATTGAATTTAACGATACATCTAGACCAGATGTGCTCTGAGATGTCAGATAGGAAAAAAGTTTGCTTAGTCACACAGAAAAACATGAATGACGTACTCTCTGACAAACAGATAAACAAACATAAATCTTGACAATTACTTGTACACAATGTATGGTATGAAATAGTTCCGTATCTTGTCAAACAATGTCTGGGGTGTGTAGGGGGCTATTAAGGCCAGAACCTGAAATGGACAAATGAAAACTGGATTAGTAAACAATACTACCAATACTTATAGCTATTCATTACTTCATCTGTCTCTTTACTCATTCATCTGGAGCGGCGTGACCAAACAATTATTAAGGCGTTGGATTCAAGATCTAAAGATCGTGGGTTCGACTCAACCATGGTCATGGTGCCTTAGGATAGCATTTCATTCACATTTTTCTCAGTCCCCCCGTCTATAAATGGGTAACTGGCTATAGGCAGTGGAAGATATTGTCAGAATACTAATGATCAGTGCCTTTTCGTTCACATTGACACCGTCCACTTTCATAACAATGTTTCGTATTCCGCACCTTATGTTCGCACCATCGTCTTGTTTAAACTGCTATTGAAACTGGAAGTTTGTTTCGGTCGGCTTCAACGGATTTTTAGTTCAAAGATCCCTTGGACAAATCAACAGAAAGTTTCTGCTGTCGAAGAATACTTGACACCAAAGTTAATAAGGCAAACTATCGTTAAATTTAACAACAAGTCTGTGTGTATTCATCGGAGAGTTCTGAAGAAAAGTGCAAAATCTAGTCTATGGGTGGCTAAAGAATTTTCAGAGAAAATGAACAGCTGAAAATCTCAACGTCAATAGTCTGGAAGCCGTAGACAACAACATCGAGCTCATCATTGCTGTTGCCACATGCTAGAGCGTTGTAGAGAATTTTAAATGGAGAGCTTGGCTTTGCGTTGGAAGAAGAGGATTGCATGTTGAGCATTTCCTATAACGTGTCATTTCAATTAATTTCCGTTTTTTTAAGGGATCCATCTTGTGAAATAGTACTCATCAATTCAATTTCGTACTTGTAAAACTGTGTTCGAAACTGATGTGCAGTGTATTTTGTATTGCTGAGTTATGTGTTAGACAATAACATTTGTATTTGGTAATTTTTTTTATTTGACTGTTACTTTTTTAATTTCTGATGAAATGTTAATTTTTTTTTCTACCTAGCGAGACCTATGGCTAGATATTCTATACGTGCATTTTCAAAGCGTTTGATTAAATTTTGACAAAGTCTCGGTTGGTTCTGTGGGTATGGTGTTTTCTGTGTCATGCTGTATTTCTTTAGCAAGCATCCTATAGCACAACTCATGTACATGCTATGTTTTCAGAGGGAAAAAAAAACAACTTGGATGTGAAATTAAGTTCCTGGAATAGCTTGCTCTGAACTTAGTGGATACACCATTATCAATAGAAGCTGTTCTCTGACATGAAAACACTTAAAGTATTATTATGATATTATGTTTTGTTTTTTTTTGACTCGGTTGTCAGTAATGACATCAAAGCAAACTTACGTAGATAAAATCAAAGTTAGAGATGGGACCCCCAGCGACAAGATAACGCTGTCTTGGACAAGGGTTACGCAAAGCATCTTCAAATGCGTCCAGAACAGGATCAATGGTTGGTGATGATGATTTAACAGAGGTCTTCACTTCTTCCAGTTGTTGCTGACGACAGAATATGAACGCTGATATTAGATAAGCCTTTGTGCATGGATAAACTGTATTTATCATTGAGGGGTATTTATTTTCGAGAGCCATCTGAATTACAAAAGCAGAAAATGGTTATGAATCTGTGCATACAAAATTCACATTAAGGTATGAAGATGCCAATAGCACCTGGCATAAAAATATGCAATTTAAATAGTCCCTATAAAATCAGAAAATTGGCCATGGGGAGGGGAGGAAGGGCTTGGATTTTAATTTCAAAGGCTTAGATAGGTGTAAATATATGGTATAGAATAGGTGAGGTTTGGTCACTCAGGTATAAAATTTGTGGTTGTTGCTAGTGGATAAGGTTACCCTGTTTACTGAGTGAAAAGGCCTAAAATATTAGGTTGTCTGCTTCACAGCCTCAGTTCTCAAAAGCTAACTGGTTCAGGTGCATTTTTCTTTGTTTGAAAATTTGGAGGAAGAGCTAAACAACATATTTGGAAAGTATTTTGACACGGCACCCCAAGATAAGTTAATGAGAGATGTAAAACCTAATATAGCCAACAGTGAAAAATACATTGGCATCTTCATACCTTAAATGACACCTATTTATACAATAATTCTGAGTTATAATAATAATTATCAATAATAATAACTGGAAATATTTAAGTAATATCTAATAACTTATAAAGTGAAGAAAGTCTCATGGTCTGACAGCATCAGGCTGAGACAGAGTCCTCACTTAGTATTTGTTTGAATGTGATGATGGTGACAAGGAATATTCACAGCCCAGTGAGACAAAATCTTATAGTCAATGCCAAGTTGCATGCGAGCTTACTTTTTCCTTTTAGAGAGACTTCATATTTTTAAATACAAACTTGTTCTTTGTAATGCTTCCTATAACCGAATGCTGTTGTCTTGAATTTGCTGAAATGAAAGTGACCTTACTTCCTTTGATCGGAGTTTACGAGTCAAAGGTCGCCAAGCCAATTCCTTATATCCGAAATTTGCTGTTCAGGCAAAACCCATTCAAAGAATGGATACTGTTACTATTTACAGTATACGAAATACGAAATACGGTAGTTCACCTGATGTTGAGACAACAACTTAAAGATGACAGTACTGAAGATTGGCAATAACCCATTATTATATGCATAATTAGAGTAAGTGCAAGTTACCGCTAAGTGTGCCTGGCCATAGAACTGTTTTGCATCGTCACTGGCCTCCTTCCATTGCTCTTCCAAGTCCCCTTTGAGTCGTTTTATCTGTAAGTATTTTTAACAGATAAAAAACAGTTACTGAGAGATGACAATGATTGAGAGAGGAAAATGACCCTGTATTTTCATTTGATGAAAAACAGTCATTGAGAGAGGGCAGTGACTTTTAATTGTTAATAGATGAAAAACAGTCATTGAGAGAGAAATGACTATGTATTTTTAAAAGATGAAAAACAGTCCATGAGAGAGGGGAATGGCCCTGCATTTTTAATAGATGAAAAACAGTCATTGAGGGAGACATGACCATGTATTTTTAATAGATGAAAAACAGTCATTAAGAGACAGGAATGATTTTGTATTTTTAATAAACGAAAAACAGTCATTGAGAGAGGGAAGTGACTCTGTATTTTTAATAGATGAAAAACAGTCATTGAGAGAGGAGAATGACCCTGTATTTAAAACAGATACACTCCAGACCTGATAGCCCCAGTGAGAGTGACATCCTTTTGTAAAAGCGATTGGTTGAAGTATTAATAAACTGTTGAGAAGAAAGCGAGCTCCCTTTACACCTTATTAAGAGCTATTATGCATTGTACAGCCTGTTTGGGATCGCTTGCAGTTCTCAGGCATATGGAGAAGTCATCCCTGCCCGACCTGCACTCCTTACCGTACCATTGGTCTACACTGGAGCAGCATTGGGTTCGATTTCCGATTTAAGTTGTGTTGTAAGTACCTTGCGAAAGCATTTCATCTACATTTTCCTCAGCCTACCCATCTGTCAAATGGGTACCTGGCTATAGGCAGTGAAAGATATTGTCAGAATGCTAGTGATCAGCACTTTCAAATGGCATAGACACTGTATATTCTCCAGAAAGCTGAGAAAATCTTTGGGTGATCTGGCCTGCTAAGGTAATAATAGTGTAAAGTCGCATGAGCAGGCATTAGTCTGGATACGAGACTTACAAACCACATTATTATTATTATTATTATTACTGTATTATTATTATCATTATTATTATTATTATTACATATATAAATGAAGATAACGTACAGCTGCTTCATTCAGACATCCATTCAGACTAAAGTTGCAAGGCTCAATAATGCTGACATGGACCCCAAATTGGCTCATCTCCAGTCGCAGGGTCTCTGAAAAAGCCTCTCCGCCATACTTGGTCAGGGTGTACGAAGCATCACTGGGAACGGCCAGCAAGCCTTTAACACTGGTCACGTTCACAACACGCCCTGTGAGTAGGATGTATATGGGTCAGTACCAAAGAGCCCCCCTTTTTTAATACACCATTTTGTAATCTATTATCTCAGTTAATTTTCATCTGGAATATGTTTTCTTTGTCTACGGTTGTTCAAATTGATGATAAAAATGGTTTATGTGTCAGAGAATGTCTCTTTTTTTCTTTCATATTATGTGTTGTCCACTTTTCAGCCCCTTTGCCCCATTTTATATGACAGCTTTTTGGCACTGACCCATATGTAAGCTATATGAGATAAACAGGTAGGGGCGTAGGAGAAAGCTCGATTAATGATTATGGGCTTGGTGCACTGAAAAAAAATAATATGTACTTATTACTTATGTGTATCTTCCTCCCGAGACACCAGACGTTGGGAACACCTTATTATTATGCTGATAGCTCACAATTACTAAAGACCTGCACCTTTTATATCATGGCATCAGGCCGAAGGGCGCAAGTGAAAGTGGCCGCTGGATCAGGAAGGTAACGAACTTATGTGTATCATTATCGAGGTCCACTTTAATAATGAAGTGATAGAAAAATAAATTCATGCTAGTGGAATTCATACATAATAAAGAGATGTTATGAGGCTTTATGGTTACTTAATATCGAGATCAGTTGTACCTCGTTGATATGAGAGAGGGAGGAATGGAAGGGGGAGGAGGGAGAGAGGGAGGAAGGGGGGGCATCTGAACAATCTGGTCACTGGATTCACCTTTTGCTTGCCTGAGAAGTGGCAGGAATGCTTTGCATGTTCTCACCATGCCATACATGTTGACATTGCCAACTTTCAAGTACTGTTCCATGGTAGTGAGTTCCACATCACCGAAAAAGATCAAACCTGCATTGTTGACAAGACCCCAGAGACCTGTAGAGGACAGTCAAATGGTATTATGATATGCTTTTTATAAAAGAGTGAAAAAAATACCCCTCATCATTATGATCTACAATTACTATTACTACCAAACGCAGTGCCATTACAATTACTGTCGACTCCGGTTAATCGCAATCTGGATAATTGCAACTTCTGCTTGATAGCAATACTTTCCACGTAATTTATAAAATGCTTCATGCAACTTTGTCCGTGCTCCCAAGAAGTTGTGCTTAGGCGGAGTTGACTGTATTATCATAAGTTTTCCATTTTTTTTTTGAGGATTTTTAATGGGCAGATTCTGCCCTTTAGAATCAAGTGAAGATTGAAAGATATGCAAGATATATACCCGTATCCGAATTTTTTGAACAAAGACAAGTGATCTCATACACTATCATCAGTATCATCATAATCATCATCAGTATCGTCATCATTACTTCCACTGTTATTTGTAAAACATTGAATAAACCCTTTCACTAATTCTAAGCAAATTTATCAAAATTATGAGTTACAAGCCTTCATACTGGACATTACTGCCTAAGGATCCATCTATACTGACTCCACAGGTCTAAGATTCCTCTCTGCAAGCGCAGGGAGAAGCAAACTCGCTACCAGGTCTTAAAAGAGTGCTCATATTTGTACAGCTATAGAAAGGAGGTCTGGCTAACAGAGACTGTCTTTAAGCTATGGGGTTCAGCAGCTGATCTGCAGGACGAGCTAACTTTCTCAATGAAGTCAACACCTTCATAACAATATGAAACATTTCCAGCAATGCAGAAGAGGAAGAAGAAAAAGAACATGTTCTAAATATGCTAGTTAATGATTTCGTCAGTTAGAACTCTGTCGGCATTGGATCATGACTGGTATTTAAACACAACTGTTTCTGACTCCTTTTGATTGATGGGCATCAAATGGACTTTTTATCCCGGACATGCAGGCAGCAGAGGAAATGAAAGGGTCGATGATTTGTTTAAGGAAGCATGATTGATGAAGAGGGATGGAGAAGTAGTCACTGCCATTGATGACCATCTCCAAGGTGAGGAACCGCAGTTTGATGGACAAAGAGAGGCTAGTTTCAAACTCTGGAATTTCGAAAAGGGATCAAGCAGGCAAAGTCGACGATAGAGAATGAAACAGGAAAGTCTGAAATCTGCACTTGGTGGGAACATAACAATCTGCCGTCACCTTCACACATTGCGCTTATCTGCGGGATAGACTGAGTACATACGGGGTTGCCTTGCGAGCCACGATGTCGATCCTGCATCCGATTAACCTATGCACACTGGAAGTTGTGATTCAGCGGACATCACTGTAAGCCCACACGCATTATCCAGCATCCCTTACCTGAGTGACTACACTCCTTCTTGATCACTTTCAACAGCTTGGACACGCTGTCGTCATTGGTCACATCCAGGGGCAATACCCTCAGCCTCTCTGACCCAACCTCCTTCAAGGCCCGTCCACCTTCACTATCGGGATTCAGACAAGCGGCAAAGACTGTGAAGCCTTTCTCATACAAGCGTTTAGCACAGCCGAACCCAAAGCCTGACAAAGGGGGAGATCAAATAGTGCATAAGAAAGACTAGCAATGAGTTTGATATAATTTCATTTGTAATCGTAATAATAACATTGTATGGTATTGGAAAATAATTCCTCTACGGGGTAAATAAATGTCCCATTGTACATACATATATAATGATACACTTATATAATATCATAATGACGGTAAGATTAGTCCTGCTTAAACATCATTAAAACATTTGTTGATAATGTCCTTCTGGTACAAAATAAGTATAAATATCCCTGTCCTTCCCACCTTCTTCCATCCCTGGTCAATCTGGCCCTTGTCTTCCCTGATGTTTCTACTAAACCCTCTTGTTTTGTAAAGCACTCTGAGCTCCTGTCGATTAGGCTGGTGTCTATCTGTGATGTCTTCCTTCTAACAGAGAGCTTAGTGTCACCACTGTTCCTCCCTCCCTCCCCATCCCTCAGCCCCAATCCTTCTTCAATGGCATAAGAGCGAGACATTGGAGGGGCACCCCCGTTTGGGAAAGGTGACGTAGGGTGGGGGTTGAGAAACAAGACTGTGATTGTTTGTGA
This sequence comes from Ellobium chinense, assembly GCA_033807755.1. Classification (NCBI taxonomy): domain Eukaryota; kingdom Metazoa; phylum Mollusca; class Gastropoda; order Ellobiida; family Ellobiidae; genus Ellobium; species Ellobium chinense. The sequence goes on along the minus strand of JAWQUT010000025.1, from coordinate 588,156 downwards.
TACATTGGTCGTAAGAGGCAACCGAAATTCATTTGGGAGGGACTTGTTCCCGAGAACTTTGAGTGAGAGGGGGATGTGTGATGAGGCTGGAAACACCTCCCATCTATGCCGCCACTTCCCTCTTCCTCATCTATGCCACTTTTGACACTACATTTCTGTAATCCTCTTTGTTCCAAGCCTACTTAAGAATGATCGCTTGTAGATTACTGTCACTCTGTCTACTATTCCTCTTAACCCTCTCCCCTCCTTCCCTCTCCTCATCCACCTCTTCCTTCCCATCCTTTTCACTGCCATCCTGAAAACGTTGTCATCTAGAACTTGTCCAGAAGTAGCATTTCCAAATAAACCTCGAGCTTTTGGTACTGCATGCAAACAAAACAGATGATGAACTATTATAGGTAGATTAATAGACATTAGGGGACATACGATAGCCTTTGCACAACAAAGATCCCAAAACTTATTTTTAAAGCTTAACGACGGAAACAGAAAGGATTTTCGTTCTGACTTTATCTCTCCCCTAGGGTTCTCGTACGTATCCCTACATATTTTCACACAATAAGTAATGATGAAGGATGGAAAAAAAGGTGGGGGAAATGAAGAGAGTGAAGGCAGAGAGGAAATAAGAAACGGGAGTGGTTCAATGTACCAACAAGAAAAGGGCATGACGGAGTGAATAATGATATTTTACTTTCAAATTCGGATCTTTGTGGCACCGTTGTGGCAGAGATAGGCACTCGGCATTTCCTCGTGTTAAGATCACTTTGCACACATGTATGAATGAGTAGTGAAATTAATTCCTACGTCTGATTCTTGTTCCTAAGGTGCAGGTACAAAAAGATCGTAACAAATGGAAATGGGCATGTCTACTCTGCGCATGCCGGTGCGTGAGAGATCTGAACTAAAATAAAAGCTTTCTAATAACAGGTGGTTGTTTTTTTTATGTTGTTGTTCTTCTTCTTTTTGTTCTTGTTCTTGTTATTGTTGTTCTTGTTCTTGTTATTGTTGTTCTTGTTGTTCTTGTTCTTGTTGTTCTTGTTGTTGTTTTCTTTTCTCGGGGAGTATTACCCGCCTTCACAATGTTAAACATTTCACAAGAAGCTTTCCATTAGCCATTAATTTTGATTCTCCAAGAACTGACTATCACCATCTCGCCTCTCGAAGCATAGTATGCCTCAGTGTGAATGCTCAAGAAATTCTTTTGTTCACTAAACATGAAATACGTGAATGCTTGAATGAACAGATTAATGAATGACAGAACAAATGAAAGAAATAAATAAACAAATATTAATAAATTGAATGAATGAATGATGTAAAAGACCAGAGGAAAAAAAAAAAACAAACACACACAACGTATAAATTCCTGAATGAGCAGACCTTGATCGCAGCCTGTAACCACAACAGTTTTCCCCTTGGTGTCAAGAAGACCCAGTTTGAGCGTCTTCAGTTTCATGTACAACTTTCTCAACAGCGCACAGACGCCCAGGAAAACTGTAAACACAGGAATCAATGAGAGAAGTGGATATTTTTTTAAAAAAAAACCAATAAAAACA
>JAWQUT010000025.1:546175-586513 GCA_033807755.1 Ellobium chinense | reverse complement strand
AAAAAAAAGCATCTACATCATAATGACAACAATAATAATACACGACACTTTCATGAAAAGAAATGAACATTACAGCAACTGCAAGCTGCTACAGCATCACTACTAATATCGACAACAACAACAACAACTACAACAACAGCAACAACAACATTTAGATCTAGTTCTCGAACCTAGCGTGTGTCCACAGAAAAGGAAGACATAGCAAAGAAACACTGTCCAGGCCACCGCCTCGATTGTTTTGAAAGTTGTAAGATCCCACTCCATGACTGGGAGACTTCAGCTAGTCTACAACTTCCTGTGGAGACAATTTTAAGACGTAGGGGAGAGGCAGCATGACATAATTATTAATACATAGGTAAAAGAAAATGAGTAATTTTCTTCAGATGTAAAGACTCAGGGCGAAAAGATCTTCCGGCCGTTTTCTGCTAATTGGCTTTGTAAATGAGAACCAATCATGAACATACTATGTATTAAAAGTGTAGGCTCGTTGTGGTTGCACATATTATTTTCTGGGATATCATAAACAATTTTCTAGACTTTCAAAGTTATACCAAGTAAGCAGTGATGTCAGGAACGTTTTGAAATTAACAAAGATAAAGAACAAAATACTCCTTGTGCGAAATACCGTCGCCAGGCGGTGAACTCATTCATTGCTCTCTGCGCATACAAATTTCAAGGGGCTCATTTGCATTTCTGCGATGGATGTGGGATGCCAAATTCCGCATGATAGGGTTAGGTTCCTCTGGAAACCCTAGGGTTGAATTTTGTTGCATGGATTTATGAAATAGATATGCTGTTGATATGAAAAGTTACAGCGGACATAAAATAAAAAATATAAAGAGTACCTTAATATATGGAGCGCCACCTAGCGGATTCAAGGGAGTTAATTTCAGGAAAATGACCCAGTATCTGAGTGTTCCCGCTTCCGTCATAACTTGGTTCTACTTTTTTGAGGTTTTTTTTTTTTGGTGGGACTCATTGAATTATTACAAATTCCCACAGTTATTGTAGTCGAAGTGCATCCATTACAGTATTACCAATGGAATGTTTCATTAGTGTATTCAAAAGCAGATTGCTGCCACAAACAGTTTGAGGGACAATTGTTATGAGATGATAGGGACATTTATGTCGCTACATATGGTTACAGTGATTATCAAACAGTGTGCTATAACTGTCAGGCCTACTTCCATTCATCACAGGCCGTGTGTAAAAACACTACGACACCTTTCTTGATCCTATAGTTTGCTAGCCCTTCGAATGATATTCACAGAAAGGACGACTCTATGATACCCGGAGTACGACGCACACTTAAGCTGATGAATATAATGGAACATCGATATTAACTACTCCTTTAGCTAGTATACCGTGTTATTATATGAATTAAACATGCAATGATACGGTATCATTATATCATTTCACTCTTTAGGTAGGTAGATCTTGATATTAACCATTCCTCAAATACTCTTTTCTTTGCACAGAGGGCATATTCATTATCAAGGTTCTACTCCACATGCACTGCACTGCACTGCCCTTCATTACTAAGAAATGTAATTATTTTGGTTATCTCCCTTACATCTCTCTTACGTCTCCCTTACCCCTCCCTAATCAAAAAACAGCAAAGGGTTTAGGGCAGTTTTTTTGGCTAGGAAAAAAGTGACTGAATGCAAAAAAAAAAAAAAANGGGGAAAATCTATAATATCTAATATAATAATATTATACGAGCGAAAATTCGAATAAATTTAAGATTCAACCTGTCAATACGGTTGTTCATTTTCTTACGCTTTTCCAACTCGTTACATTAATATAAACAACTCTTGTGTACGTAGTCACCAGGACCTTGGTCACCTAGAATTTAAAGTATAATTATTGTCATAGACGAAGGATGTATAAATGAGACCGGACCGTACCAAAATGGCAGCTGACGGGACATGTACGGCTGGTTGTCGAGTGACCGTGTGCTTTGAACTAGGATCAGACTAAGCTCACATGCATTCACGGTGGAAATGGGGAGGTGGGAGAGACCTAAAGTAAACCATATGAATAGAAAATGTAGCTTATGTAATGATATAGAGGATGAGTTTCATTGTCTGATAGTATGTCCACGGTTTAAGGAATTTAGGCCAAAACTACTCCCGGAATATTTAAAAGTTGAACTAAATTTGTATAGATTAGTAAAATATTTTAAAAGTGAATGGGGTGAAGACATACGCAGACTGAGTAATTTATGTTTCGGAATATACGCAGACTGAGTAATTTATGTTTCGGAATATTAAAGAAATATAATTCAGAAATTTGAGCCAACATGGGCACCCTCTGGCAAGGAATGGGGGNGGGGGGGGGGGGGGGGGGAGTGACAAGCAGAGAGTGTAGTTTGAGAGAGTGAGTGATTATAGCAGTATGTCATGATTTGTGTGTCAGTTTAACTTTCGAAAGTCTGGGTGTCAGCTAGATGAGAAAGTGGTAGATGAGTGGCAATAGTGTGCATGAGGAACACGGTTTATGTCTTGACAGTGGATTGTACTCATGTAATAGTGTACTGTAATGCATTATGTTGACCTATGGCCTAATAAAACCTTTGAAACTTTGAAACTTTTTGAACAATTTATAGGAGCTCATGGAAAAGAAAATTTGACTTTGTCATTGTGCGGGGAAAATCTGTGATGATCCAGTTTAGCGGGATCTTTAATATTAGATAAATAATCCTTACGTATTATTACTCTATGCGTTTTGTTAATATTAGCTGATTGTAGGGTCATAAATTTCATAACATAAAGGCACTAACCAATAAGGGACAATTTCTACCATATATTATTATATTTAATATTATACATTATATATGCAGTATGCAATGATGTAATTCTGTATGCAACATCTTCAATACAGCTGGTGTCCGCGATCGATAGGTAACGTATTTTCGCACACAGCTGGTTGACTCACTCTCACAATGTTAAAGGCTAACGCCATCGACGGTGTGAACTCACGGAGTGACACCAAGAATAATGGAAATCCATAGATCAGCTATGCACCACAATATGGCTACTATGAGCAATAACTTACGAAGGAAGCAAATTCTGCAAACAAGGTCACACACGAAGAAGATGACCTGGACAGGGTCAGAGCTGATAATGTTGTACGCCCATACTGAGTAATAGATAAGAACTGGTGTCATAATTTACAGTGCAGTTGATCGAGACAATTTGACCATTTCACTGAATGTTTCTGCGTCACCTAAGTGAGTGACCAATGTTAACATGAATATCGTTTGGGGGGNNNNGGGGGAGGGGGGGCTAGATCTAGTTCATTTCAGGTTTATGTCTTTGTCGGAGACAAATGGAACAACAATGGAAGTCGTAAAAATATCAGGTATCATCCATTATTATGACGAAATATATTCTGCTCTTGGGGGAAACGGGTCGAAATGTTCCCCATGGCGTTCACAGCGAGTATAGCGGGACCTACTACCAGTACCAGCAACGGGATTTCCGTGTTAACGGTGGCGACAGACAGCCGACGGTCGAGCTAAAACACGAATATGCATGATAGTTTAAGTTTATTTAATTAGGCGAAAGCCAATCACATACAATATAATGTCACATCAATACAATAGAATGAATGAAAAGGGAAAAGAAATATATGCATAACTGTCACTTACATTTAGTCATTGACATTTCTGTCTCTTTCTCTTTCTTTCTGTCTCACACTCCCACTAACATTCTCTCTCCTTCTCTCTCTCTCTCTCTCTCTCTCTCTCTCACTCACTCATACACTCTCCCTATCTGAGGTTAACAGTTACAACTTCCACAACATCCCATTAGATCAGACATATCTATGTAAAACAGAACACTAACAATCCTCCCCACCTCCTTGCCTTAAAGAGAACTAACACTTGTGTCACTTAAACTGTTCGTAAACAAGTTATCCGCAAATGACATAATCTACCTAATACCAAAAGAAAAAAAGAAGAAAGCCGAGTGTCTCCATACACGTATTTTTAAAATTACCCCCCCCNCCCCCCCCCCAACACCACCCCAATAGTTTCCACTGTTTACCGTATTCATTATGTTTGACCTACATATGACTGACAGCTTCGCTTTCCCGTGTCAAGGACGGACAGTCATTAATATCACGTATATATACAAATATTAATAACACTCACAGACTGGTAACACTAACATCCTAATAATAGCTACTTACATCCAGAAGTGCAGGTAGTAGATAATACTTAAGATAATCCCAGGTCGTGTGTTGATTGGTTGCTTCGCATTAATATAATCCTGGGACGGGTTCGCTCTATCGGAAGACTCCTCCAAACAATCGAAATATTGTTAATCGTTATAACACTGAATAAGAGTTCTGGTCGTGCATACTCTACTCCAACCTGCTAGAGTATTCCCTGTCCTATGCAACATGTGCGCTCGTCGCTCTTCTCGGTAATCGACCATGCGTCGTGTGGTTTACCCTGCTTGCTTGTCCAAAGCGCTTATTGGTGATACTCTACACGCGCACTGAGCAGTGCAAATCCAGGGGCGCTGATGTGGTATACAGATGAGGCTTGGTGGGACAACAGTCCTTCCTCCCCCCCTCCCCCCAACTTTTCAATCCCGCTGCTCCCCTCTAAAGTTTTCCCCTCATAGCCTTATTTGAAGCCATGAAGGTGGATGATTTTTGTTTGTTTGTTTGTTTTCCGGATGTGCCTATGCTGGGCACTGCAACATCGGGTTCATGACTGTGATATTGGAGGCTACAGGGCATCTCTCAACTGGAGTGGTGGGATCTTATTTGCCTTCCTTACTCTGTCTCTCCCTCCCTCTTTCTTTCTTTCTTTCTTTCTTTGTATCTTATCTTTCTCTCTCTCCCTTTTTCAATACCTTCCTAGTTCATGTCTCCTCTCCTTGTTGTGCCCGATGTGTTTACGTTACTTGAGAAGAAACCCTTCCATTATAAACCTTCAGTTCGGACAGAAAGACATATCTTAGAACAAAACTAATTATATCCTTACGATAAACCAAGGAGCCCACATTGCGGAGTTTTCCACAATTAAAAACAATGCACCTGGTCTCTCAACCAGCCCTCTCTCTTCCCCCCTCTCTCTCTATCTCTCTGTGTCTCTCTCTGATTCTCTGTGTCTCTCTGTCTGTTTCTCTCTTTCTTTCTTTCTTTCTTTCTTTCTCTCTCTCTCTTCTTTCTCTCTCTCTTCTTTCTCTCTCCTTTCTCTCTCTCTCTCTCGTTCTCTCTCTCTCACTCGTTCTCTCTCTCTCTCTCTCNCTCTCTCTCTCTCTCTCTCTCTCTCTCTCTCTCTCTCTCTCTCTCTCTCTCTCTCTCTCTCTCTCTAGCAGCCACATTCACAAACATTCGTCCTTGAATCTTTATCTGTAACACCTTCAAGATAGGCCCTCATAGCAAAACCTTTCAGAACACATTTTTGACATCTCTGTTGTTCCTGAGTGTTTTCCCTATTCCCTTATCCTCCGCTCGTCAACATGGCTTAAAGGAAATGCGTGCACTTGGCATCAAAATTCAATTTAACGCAGAGGCCTGCATTACAAAACCTATCACAAGACACTTGACCTTTCAACCTAACCCCCCCCCCCCTCTCTAACTCTCTCTCTCTCTCTCTCTCTCTCTTTCTCTCTCTCTTTCACTCCCTTAGCACAGGTCTTATCACAGGCGCACACACGTACTCGAGAAAATAAAAACAAAGGCCATTATCGTGTCGTCACCTACCTGCCGTGCATACACTAGTGTATACAATACAGTCAGCGCAGCGTCTTGCTGAGTCAGACCCGCGGTTAAATTTACCCGGGGTAAGAACGTACTGCTACACCGTGCAGCAGCTTTTCTGGGACTGGCTCTCCCTGTGGTATGGGCCACTACGGGCTTTATGTACCGAGTTTTCTCTCGGGTACTCAGGGTTAATAGCTGGCGGGAACTGATGCTCGTTGCTGCACGGCGCAGGGAACTTTCGTGGGTGTAGGCACGGAAGGGACCGTGTGAGTGCAGTTCGTGGAGCGGGAGGGGGGGGGGAGAAGAGGAGGGGGATGGTGTGGAGGTCTCCTTGCTGCGTCCCCTGCCTATATTTCTCCTAACTTTTGCCGCAAACACAGCTGACAGACAGACAGACAGACAGACAGACAGACAGGAATTTAGTTGTTTCCCTCTCTCCCCCTCTCAGAGTGACAACAGCCCGCACCGCCTCCCCCTCTCCTCCTCGGCCCAAACAAGAACAACACCTTGAGATTAGCACACAAACTTCTAATCAACAGGATTTTGACATTTTTCTATCAGTGCGTATTCGCAGTTAGTAACCCAGTAATCTAAACCTGCTTTGTTGTTTAAGCAAAATCAGTGCCGGGCTTCTCTTGAATCAGTTTGAACTTTTTACCCATTCGATCATTAATCAAACAGGGGCAGAAACTCCTACGTACACCGCTGTTCCCAGTTCTTCCCCCCCCCCCCCCCCCCCNCCAAGTTCACCCACAACCTAACCTCCATTATATAGGGGTAGCATGCATATATACCTAATAAAACCGATAAGCTTTACCCTTCTTGAAGCTGGAACAAAAAGCAAAAATCTGAAGAGAGAGCTCATAAATTCTTGGGACAAAAGAGGAGTCGGAGGGAGAGATGGGGGCGGGAATTCATCGACCTATTCTGATGTTGATCTAGCTATACCACAAACTGATTATTCAAATTTTATTTACTTGGTCCTTCGCTCTTTGAAAAGTTCTTTTCATGCAGCCAACCTCCATATTTCGGAGTGAGTGTACATTATTCTGTACTTTCTTCTTTTTTTTTCTGTTTCGGATGGGAGGGGAAGCGGGAGGGGGAAGGAAGTAGATCTAGTTATTGATTTTTATCTCCCCGCTTGTCAGATTTCATGCGCATTGTCAAGTTGGCGATGTTGTGAAATGTAGACGATGGTGTTTCTCCAAAACGTCACATATATGCCAAGCTCAAAGCCCCCACGGCCTGTCTTTAATATAATGTTATTATTTCTGTCAGATGACCTTTCCAGATTCATGAGCTGAGGCCGTTCATCGCAGACCTCTCAAGCCGCCCCTGTCTTACACCTGTCAGCAGAGACATTACCAGACTTTACTACTCATAAAAGGTGTCTCAAAAAAAAAAAAATCCCTGAACTCGCATGAAACTTTAAGAGCAAGTTTTTAAAGGTTTTAACCTATTTAAAGTCATCTGTATGAGGATGTGTTTGGTATAAAACTGGGCAACATGTGGACTAGGAAAAAGTATTTTTTTAAAATCGAATTGCGGTGCAATATTCACTAATACAGTATCACGATGCAGTTTGTTGGGGTTTTTTTTTGTGCTAATTGGAGCATCCGCCATTTTTATGAATTAATTTTATAAAAAACTGCGATTTTCACGTGTTTATTAACCATTCTATATCAAGTTTTGTTAACAAATTTTAATGTTGACCATTTCAAACTGTATTCCCCTTGAAAGAATGAAAAATATTCAGGTAAAAGGTTGGAAACTATGCTTATAAAGTTTTCTGCGAGGCATTCCACAAAAATGGTTGTAGCTTTTTCTATGGTGATATTTCGAACCCAGTGCTCAGCGAATTTGAGATCGAAAGATAAGATGGTATCCAGCAACTATTAATAACAGACTTGCAGCGATTTCTCTGTGGTTTGCAAATCGATTTCACTGGGTGCATTTTCTCTGAGCTCTTTTCTGAAAAAAAAACCATTATGTGCATATTATTTTCTGCGATGTGCGCCGATGGGGGAGCGAGTAGGCTTACCTTAGCTTGCGGGCTACGTCTAATTGCAAAATGGAGCGGCAAGCAAAAAGCTGCGATTAGTTAGTGAAACTTGTCTGCCCTATTCAAGTAGCTTTCTGAAAACTATGAAAATCGCAGTAAGTGGATTGCGCTACATTGGCAAAGACTGGCAAAGAGTTATGCTTCCGGATAGGAGATGGCATGGGCACCAGTGGCAGTATGAATAGTCTTGCGATGAGTAACGTACTGCGTTACCTGCAGTGAACATTTCTAAAGTTTTGGGAGTTTCTCGTGTTTACCACAGTGCGTTATCTAACGTATGGATTATGCACACGGCCACAGCGGCCGTACCGATATGCCCAAGGCTGTCTAATTTTGCGCTCTGGTTGTAACAACGGGAAGCATCATTGATGTTTTTGGGGTTGCGATTAGTTACCGGCTACCGCTAGCGCTCAAAGTTAGACAGCAATGGCACCTGTGGCCGTATGCATGGTTTTTGCGTTAATTAACGTACTGCGTTAACCAGTGTGAACACTACTATTGTTTTGGGGATTTCCCCTGGTTACCACAGTGTATTAACTAATGTAAGGATTATGCATACAGCCACTGGTCTGCTGACAAAAGGACATGTCTTTGCAAAAATGAGAAAACTAAATGGTGCTCACTGATTATACTTTCTTTTGCTACGATGAAATATTTGTCTAATTTCAAGGGCACTTACAGCTTTGCAAAAACATAGTTTGTCGGGAGAAGAGTTATTGATAATTGGATCACGAACCTGGCAAATGATGATTTTAGCGGGAAAATCAGCCTAGGTCTTTTAGTCAGGAGACATTAGTTTCAGTTCGTAGCTTGTCAGTTTATATCCATATCGGATCACTGTCGCTAATCACTACCACACTGTCCTCTGTCCAATCCTTCTCACCATTTCCAATGTTGCCACTCTGGTTATGTGCTTTTCCTCTACAGCATGTTATTACCTCCCCTACATTTTTCTTTGCACGATGGTGAGGCAAATATAGAGGGGACAAAAGGCTTTTAGTGAAGCTATTTTTTCCGAACGTAAAGTGACAACGCTGCCCCTCCCTCCCTTTACGAGAGTCACTTTTGACTTCTGTATACGAGAACTCGACCACTTCTTTATTTTGCTCAAGGAACGAAATTGCAAATGAAAAAGCGGCATCATTTTCCCATTTTCAGGGAGTTTTCCCGACCGTGGGGGAAAATTTCCTGGTAGCGGCAACGCTGTTCCTCCCTCGCCTCCACTTTTTCTCCACAGAAAAAAAGCAACAAAACATAGAGAATGTTCCATCATGTGGTTACAAATTAGCCTGTGGAACCCATGTTTATTTGCTCAGGGGATGTAGGCCGGCAGGTTACATGCTGACAGAGGCTTTGCTGATAAGGAACCATTAGCCCCGAGCTGCTGGTCAACGGCCTGTTGTTTGTTTTCCCTGACGACCGTGCTGCCACGCTGGTCATGTGCTTCACCTCTCGACATTTCTTTACGCGCCATGTTGAAGCATATTTAGGATGAAAATCGTATAGTTTTACTGTTAAAAAGAAGAAAACCACGCATTTTACCCACATTACCCTGCATTTGAGAGTTGTTTTTTTTTTCCCCAGCAACTTAAGACCCCGATACGATGGAAGACAAAATGATTTTTCGTGAAGTCATTTTATCTTACTGGAAAGGAAAATCCTGAAGAGTGGCAACACTGACTGACGGGCCAAACTTGAGCCAGCTGGCAAAATATGATGCAGGTACACAGGTACACACCAATCTGTTTAATATAGCAACCTGCTTAGTCGCCAGCGTCCAGTGGATTTCCTTTGTACCAGGAGCTATAAATAAAGGTACAAGGATTAGCTGAAATGTACTGAGCCTGATTATCAATTGTTCTTCCATTAGTTCCATGTAACATATTCTTGAGACGAATTATTGAATATTCCTCTGTAATTATGTGCATTCATAATTATGTCATAGATGCATGTGGGTTTTCGTAAACCCAGGTTCCATATAACAACCGTTTATGACATAATGTGTTTTAACGATCACCACCCATAACTACAACACCTCTCAAAATAGTACTATTCATACTTTGGTGCACAATATAACATGCAAAATATACTGAATAACAAAAGTAATCATCATTGTAATCTACAATGAAACAATGGTGGGTCATCTTAATTACACTACCAGTTGCTGGTTGTTTTTTTTTTTTATATAGTCCCCCTCTATGGTTTCATACCAGTATTGTCTTTTTTTCCCCCAGACTATCCGACACTTTGTAGCATCTATGATCAGAAAAAATAGAGAAAACGTGATGTGCAACACCAAGGAATTGGGAATTGAACTTTCTTGCAGAGTTTTTGGAGAATCGGAGGTTTTCTTAATAATTAAGTTCGGAGCATTTCCGCCAGCCCTTGTGCATGCATGTACACACTTCTTCCCAACCCCAGAAAGCTCACTGACTTTTTGAGCTTGGTTGCTGTTTGTAAACACACCCCTACCTTTTTCACTAATCAAGGCCGAATTCCCCCCCCCCCCCCCCCCCCCCTTTCCTCCGCCTGAGGACACCCTTGACCTGGCCCAAGGCTAAACAGTGCCTTGCAAAATAAAGCACAATGGACACAATTGCCGATGAAATAAAAAAAATTGCCCCATGGAGCCCTCATTAGTTGAAGCAGGGCATGTCAAATCTATACGTTAATTTCCATGTTAACTACAGTGAATACTGCCACTGTTTTGGGAGTTTTCTTTGGTCATGGTATCCGCTTCACTAAGAATTATGCATTATGCATACGGCCACTGGTGAAGTAGTGGAGAGATTCGCAGGTGGTTCTTTCTCTCACAGTTTGCCAGTCTTTCAACTTACGGCTACATCTGCATTCTGAGGTTTTTAATTGTAAGAGTGAGTAGGAATAAGATGATGCAGAAGGTCAGACGATTCTGGGCATTTTATCGCCTTTTCCGCCAAATCGCGATATTATTTTATTGATATTTACATAGACTAAAACAACAGTCTCTGTAAGACATATAATACAGTTGAATCACTTTTTTTTCATGCGCTGAGTTGGTATTCTACAGTGTCGAGCAGTCCCGTTCTAGATATGGACTGATCTGGAAACACGATGTTCGTGCCAGAAGCAATCAGAAATTAAATGACAGTTCAGAACTTGCATATTCACGATGGGGTCACTTACCATCGTAAAAGTAACATTAACTTTGCATGTTGAACGTTACTATAAAGGATGCCTTTAGCACCGATACAATTAATCTAACTCTTTCGATGGTAAGAGTTCTCATTGTTAATGCACACGCTCTCCACTCAAATGCTGTTTTAGCGCTTTAGAAGCAATAGATCTCGTGGGTGTTCCAGCATACAACTGACCCAGACTGCCTTGGGTAAAGCTTAATGAGCAAAAAAGGCTAAAGAAGCTGCCCTGCGTGCGTCCACTTGGCTGATCATAAACATGAAACCAAGAAAGCTTTTTTTTTTTTTTGCAGCGCCACTGTGGCCGAATGATATATCGCGCGGCAGATGAACAGACCACAGCGAAGGTTGAAGATTAAATATCCGCCAGCACTGTCGCGGAATAAACCCGGATACGGCTAGATGTGACCCATCTCAATTTTTGTTTGATTTGGCGCTTCCCCTTTGCCCGCAAGGTATCCAAGCAGTAGAGCACTAGTCCCTTGGTGCAAAAGATTCAAATCCAGCTCGTTAGTGACAGGAAAGGCGTCTCCTTGGACATATTTCGCGGTGACACCAACTTTTCGATGGCCCAAGCCTTGTCTCTGATATAATTATATAAGAGCTTGTAAATTAACAATGAACTTTCCTACCATCGTGAGAATTACATTAGTGCATTGGTGCTGAAGGCGCCCTCAGTAGCATTTAGCATGCATGGTAAGAGATCCCATCGTTAATGCGCAAGCTCTCAATCGTTCCACCTGCACTGACATGAATTAACACAGCATTTCTTTTCAAGATGTGAAGTTTCAGTCTCTCTGCAATGAAACGTTTCCTTATTTAATATATAATAATACAGTGTCACTTTCGAATGACAACCAACTTCATGTGTTATGGAAATAAAACTTCAGCGACAGTATACTGAGAGGATCTGAGATACATGGATGTCAATGAAATAGAAGAAAAGACACACTAGAACATATGAGTGTTGCGATACATATACAAAGAACTGACCCAGGCAAATGTTTACGTTGAGAAACAAAGACAACATACTGCTGTTCTTTTGACTTTTGGTGATAGATGAATTTATTGAAAAGCATAACTAGACACGGAACACCGAAAAAAATAAAAGTAATGACAATGACATTTAAATTTTACACTTCTTTTGACTCTTGTGTGTTAATGGACCAGTAGTTAAAGCCCGTGACATGAAAGGGAAACAAAGAACAAGCATGCATAATATACGTTAATGTAAAATGAGAATACTATCTTACAAGAGCTGCATTGCACAAGAGATGTGTATTCCATAGACAGCCTAGCATCTCTTGAAAACTTGTCAGAATGGTGGTGGAGGACAGATTCCACAATGATCACACCTACAGAAAAGTCAGAAACTGAACTCTGTTGTAAGCTTAAAAAATGACATGAAATATTCTAAAACATAAGAACCTCATTCAGTTAATATATCATACAAAAACAAAATAATCTGGTTGGAAGAGTTTGTAACACAGTTTCATGATATTTTTCATATCAAAATGGTTCGGATTGTGGAATAAATGGTAGACAGGAGTCCCCATTTAATCCAAGCAGACTTCTTGAATGAACAAAAAAACTGGTTTTGATGATGAAAATTTACAGCAAAAAAAAAACAACAACAAACCTTTTGGGAATGTCTTGGAAATTTTCTCCCTACAATCCCAAAGTCTTATCAAAACATTTCTTTTCCAGTGCCTACATCTGATGAACGCCTTACACTAAGCTGACAGATTGGAAGCCCAGTGCATAACAAAGCTATGGAACAAAGGCAAAAGACAACAAAAAAATTTATGCAGATACTCAGGCAGGAATGAAACAATAAAAATATAATAAATCTAAATAAAAGATAATAATACATAAAATATAATAAAAATAAAATAACATAATGAATGAATGAAATAAGTAATGAAACAATGAAATCAGATAGATGATGACATTTAATAGATGGTGACAGTGTTTTCTCAACACTGCACGACAAGTTTAAAATTTAAAAATCTCCTCTGACAATTCATTGAACACACACCAATTCCCTCTCATTTCCTGCCAACAAGCCAGACAGATCTAAAAAAAAAAAAATCCCCCTAAAATTTTACAAATCCCATGCTCAATTTTTTATGACCTAGAGAAAATACTGTGGTGTTAATATTCAACCTCAACCATAGGTTCCTGCAATTACAAAAGCTACACATGTGTTTTATGATATAAATCTGTCCTAACCTACTGACAACAAAAATCAAAACTGTGCTGATAATAAAACTGTTGGTTTTGCAGTCTCTGCCAGTTTCATTCATCTGATTGTAATTTTAAACAAAAATAAATAAAAGGAAAAAGAGGTATTATAGCACAAATTCTGGTGTTTTTTTTACTATTTCACTGTAGCAGAGAGAACAGAGGCAGAAACCGATTAAGCATCAGGCAAAATATAGCTTGAGGTATGCCAGACGAACACATTATTTTGACAACTTATTCAAAACAGCAAAACTTGACTGCCATCATTACCTGAAATCTGGAAAATCTGCAGCCATATTTTCTTGATACATTCATTCACTTTTGGTTGTATATGTACAGTCACATATCAGAGACTTCCTCAAGACTACATAACAGAGCGCATCAAATTATCAAGCAGTAAATGAGGTGAAGTTTTCTTCAGTATCCTTTACCAGAATCTAAAGAGACAGAATGCCCTTTTTCAAAGACCTCTGAACAAGAATACATAAGACACAAACTGGTTTTGACCATTCTTTTCATGGCAGAACAATTAAAGTGTACCATAAGACTAACATGTTTAACATTATAATTAATGGACGAAAATTATTTTCAAAATGTGAAGACCACTGAGCCAAAGACTATGGCACAATTGTGAAATCAGGTGATGATCAATACACTGTTATCTGGAAATTATGAAAACTTCATGGGGTACAAATCTTTCACCCTCTGAGTAACAAGAGCTTAATGGGGTCACAATTCTCCTCAACTCTACTCAGATGTGTGACTAGGAGGGAAGAAAGATGCTCAATACACATGATCAAAGTTTTTGATTTCCTCATGGTCACTGTGATTCAAAACTAGCCTAAGACATTTTTCACATTTCTGAAAGAATGAAGTCAAACTGTTTTCACAGCAAGGCATGGAGGAATCAGTGTGTAATTTGTGCAACTGTAATTTTGATAGGGAAACCAGAGGCCCATTTTGATTTTTTTTTTTTAAACATGTCAACATGGGGCTTGATCTCAGAAACAAGATGGTACCTTTATTAAAGTTTGACCTATGTCTGACTTATGCGATTTTCAAAGCACAATGATAATATTTTCAATACCCTCTAACCACAATACTGTTTCAGCTACAAATACAATATACACATTTACTAACTTCAAAAAAGCAATCAATGAACAACTCACAGTGTATAGTAAATAGATGGGAAGCATGAAAGGACAGAGTAATAAGATTGTCTGAGACAAACCACAGTAAAAGGCGACATTATCTAAAACAAGTGTTGAGTACGACAGGACATTTTCATTCCGAAGTAAACAAATTTTGTCTGTTTACTGTACTCTGAAGTAATAATGCTTCTTAACTGTGGCCCAACAAAAGATAAGTAGCTTCTTAGAAAGTATTGATGAATACTGAACAATGATACATGATTATAAAACTAAAAAACAGTTATCAAAATAATTTTTACGTAGGGACAGATCAACTCCACAGGCCCAAATAATGAGCTCATATCTAAAACTTCAGCTTGTAAGTCTAGTGTAATTCAAATATTGATAATGATATAACATACTGAATCAGAAACAAGTATACTGTAACACCGGCTCTATCAAAACCATTATTTTTGCAAAAACCCACAATGCTCATTTATATATTGTCCCTAGAGTGAACACTGAAAGTACCTAAGCTAACATCTCATAAAATACAAAAATCTTGAAATATCGCCCCCTGGAAATAATTCTGTTGTAAATGTGTTAAGTCATTAAAGGGCTTACATTACTACAGTATTATTTCCGGGTGGTGATATGCTGAGCAAAGAAAGGAAGTTTGTATACAGTATTTTTCAACCTCATTGCTCCTTCTGAGAGCTATGTGTGCCTTTGTCATTGGCAACAGTGAAAAAAAAAAAAAAAAAAAGCGTCATTCTGGACATTTTGCTACTATCAATTTATATTGAAGTGAAGCATGAGCAATTACGAGGTATACCTTTTATATGTTCGGACTAACCTATTTCTACTGGTCCTATTGGCTTCAAATTCGGCAGAAGTGTGCATAAATGCTTTATAAAATCTGGAAAATTTTTTCATAATTTTTCAACAAAAATGACATGTTTTATGACCGGAAGTGTGAGGTGAGATAAGGCCGTCTTCGAACATCAAAATGGAGCTAGAGGCTCATGATTTTCGAGCAATGATTTTGTATGACTACAAAAGGGGTTTAACGGCTATGGAATGTCTGGATCAGCTAAAGCAACATTTGGAGAGTCTGCCCCTACCAAATCAACTGTTTGCAAATTGTATCAGGAATTTTCATGTAGCAGAAAGACCACCAAAGTAGACTCCTCCCCTGGAAGACCCATCTCTGTAACTATTTAACACAGAAGCTGTGTGAAAGTTGGTAAATAGAGACAGGAGAATAACATATGAGGAAATACAGGAGGAACTTGGCTTTTCATCCACTACTGTCTATAAAATATTACATGAACATTTAAAGTTTAGTGAATATGATGAAGGCCGGTCAAAGTCTGTATAAAGTCATGACTGGAGACGATATATGGGTGTACAATTACAATCCTGAAAGCAAGTGGCAAATCATGTGTTGGGTGGGTGCTGGAGATGCACCTGTGAAATTTAAATGATCTCAGAACACTGGTAAAATGATGGTGGCAGTTTTTTTAGGAAAATGCGGCCATATTATAACAATTCCTGTAAAAGAACAAAGGACTGTTACTGCCCTTTGATATATCAATGCCTGTTTACCAAAGGCCTTCCACGAATGGGCACAAAAGCATCCGAGGACAGGCATTCGAGGGCTTAAGCTGCACCACGATAACGCAAGTGCTCACAAAGCACACGTGACTTTGGAATATTTGGAAAGAGAAAATGTAAAATCTCTCCCAAACCAGCCTTCCTCACCGGACCTAGCTCCTTGTGACGTTTTCTTATTCCCTTCAGTCAAAGATCAAATGAGAGGGAAGCAATTCAGTGACAGCAAAGAAGCGCTTTTTACGTTCAACAGAATAATCGAGGGGATACCTGCTGAGGAGTGGAGCCATTCCTTTGTCTCTTGGTTTAGGAGGATGCAGTCGTGCATCAATGCTAACGGAGAGTACTTTGAGAAGTTGTAAAAGTTTCAGCTCTCTAGGACCAGTAGGACATGGTTAGTCTGAGCATATAAAAGGTATACCTCGTAGTTTCAACCAAAAGAAAAACAAAGAAAACTAAGGTAATATTTGACTTTGGGTCTTAACATAATACATTTGAGAATATTTATGAAAACTAAAAAAACCAAATTGCCATAAGTTAGAACCAATTAGCACCCTTAGAAAAGCATACATTCCTCTGTCATGAACCAAATGGATCATTAATGGGCATGCTGAAGACATATTGTGAAAGTAATCATACTGATAGTCATGTTTACAGTGTAGAGTATTATTTTTACACCTTAATATCAACAAAGAGATAGAACACCTTTTGGAAGTGACGTATTTGAAGTACTCTCCATTGTTTTTATTTTCTAAATTTCATAAAGATATCAGTCCTTAAAACTTGTTTGTGAAGCCTGATAATCATCCACTGTTGCACCTGTGCAAGAACTCAGCATCTTTAAACTTATGCAAAACCATTTCAACAATTAACATGTGCACTTGTGTTAGATCTACATTTCTGGAATAAGTTGTTTGTTTTCACCTCACAGGCACTACTGTTTTCACCTCACTGGCACTATGATAGTTTGGGAATGCATATGCAAAATGTTCAGAGATTCACAGAATAGTGCTGGACAGAGGCTAACTGTTCCATATATTCAGTGTGAGTGACCAGTTACAGCTGATTATTGTCTCCTATGCAACTTGTCAGACGCCAGGATCAGTCAGAGAATATATTTAAGCTTATCCTTGCACTACCAAGGTCAGGCCCTATACCTTCCTTAGCATTTAGAGGAATAGTGGGCTCGTGTGGGCCCAGATGCTCACTTTACAGGGGTTACTTGAGAGGACAATAAGAGTGAGATACACTATGGGAGATGATGTTGGCATTAATGCTGAGAGGCACACGTTTCTTGAATCTTACAAGTATATATTGTGAGGTGTCAATCAATCAACTGAAATATGGCACTGTGACAATTGAGATGGTATCATTTTAGAACACATTTGTTTGGATCCTTACACAAATCAAACTACTGATACACAATATTTTGTTTCCACTCAGCACACATATATGGTTGATGGACAGTGGGAATCAAATACCCTCAAACATTCCTGTTATGAAAAACATTGTTTTCTGCTAAGAATTAGGCTCGTAGAACTAATCTAATATCATGTCTAATTTGCAAAGTATTTAAGATTAGTGTTAGTTTCAAATGAAGGGGAGTAGGGTTTGTTATCAATGTGCTCAAGTAAATGATTTGCTTGTTCACAGGGACATGCACAAACGCGGGCAACAGACACCTTCAAATTGTACTCGCGAATAAACTGCAGCAGGTGTTATATCATTTGATGCTAATGCATTAACTGACTATGTGAGAAGATACTACATATAGTTATGAATGTAATATTTGTGGAGGTCATTCTATTTATATTTACAGAAAGTTATGGCTAACACAAAAAAAATCATACAAAAGAAATCAAAAAATTATCAAATACTAACTTTTAATCATAGCTGACCAAAGTGGTGTTCTTAAAATTTTACCAAATCTTTGATCTGCCATTTTTTTCTACAAGCTAAGAGTGGACATACACCCAGTGACTATTTCATGTCTTGTCTCCTCATCATCATTCGCTAATAGAGGTTGAGAAATGATCTACGAGACCTATCTGCATAAAATCTGCTGCTAAAGAGATAAAGACAGAAATTCAACATACAGATCCAAAACAGCTGAACTGAGACAATTTAATCTCCATCATTTTCCCTCTCTGCTGTACTAACAAATGTGGATAGAACTTACACTGGCCTAGGACATATGAGATCCACATCCCAGGTACTTCAATACCTGGAATGATATCACCACCTCTGTACTTAGCCCCGAATTTAATAAAGCACAAAGAAGCCGAGAAAGCCAAGACAATGATACAGCCCATCAGAAGTGTCTGTGCACCATTCCCCCAATCCTCACAGAGGAGCATACAGAGGGTCTGTTCACCCAGATAGATTCACGTCCTTTACCCCTACTCATAGGCTAGCCTTCTTGTGCTTTCTCCAAGTCTCTAACATAAGTCCTGTTGGCCAGAAATACTCAATATTTTAAAATGTAAAACTGAAAATTTGTTGTGAGTATCAACCTTTGCAAAATGACTCTTTGGGCCCATAAAATGACAATGAAGAAGGTTGCAAGGGCTGCTCTTTAACAAAACATCACCTAACAAAAGCAGATCTTAACCTCACAGCGACAATAAAACTGAGCATATAGATATCATTGGATGTGTATTATCAGTTGAGCTGAAAAAAAGGTTGAAATTTTTTTCAGTGACCAACTCCCCCCAAAAAAAATGAGTTTCGTCAGGACAACCACTCCTCCCCTTCACAAGATGGCCCATAACTTTTTATTTAAGCCACAACAACTACGGCACAGATTAAGCTGCCAGGAAAAAATGAGTATGAATATGAGAAGATCAAATTACAACCTAGAAATAACACTGCCATAGTCCTCAAATGGCTTTGAGGACTTTCTACAGTATTATTTCTGGGCGGTGAAATGCCTTTTGCAAACAAAACGACTGAGCTATTCAAAATCCAGAGAAATACATTAAAAACTTGCAAACTAATCACCACCACTGTGGCAAAATGAAACATCACAGCAGTCCCAACAGTTTTAACCACAGAAACTGATGATTTGATGAAAAAATGTTCTGCTATTATATGTGACATAATAATATGTAGTGGTACAACACACAGAACATAAAATGCTGATTGACGAAAGGTGAGTAAATGCTATATGTTCAAATGACAAAATGCCATGATAATTCATGCAACTCTCTCACAAAAAAGTAAAAATATTTTGCGCATATTTTTCTTGCGGTGGCAGTGTACACAAAGGTGTGTTTCACTTAACAATTTACAGACAGAAGGAAAATTAATATATATCTAAATATCAGTGCACAATGCAGTAAAATGCTTTGACATGCCTGATTTCACAAGACTACATAAGATAAAAAGCACAGGGATAATGAAATGAATGCCCTATCAGTATAATGACAAGACTGCTAAAAGACAAAATATATTTTATGACAGTTGTTCCATCAATATGATTATGGGTAAAAAACTGCCAGCTATAAAATGTTTTATCATCTTCAATAACGACAGTACAAATGACTATATACAGATGACTGAAGCACATTGTTCCACCAATTAGCTGAAAGAGTTCCTTGAGAAATTTGGTGTTAAGATGCCCTACTACAATACAGATGCATGGTTAGCTTTATTTAACCTCACACTTGATTCAAATCACAACCCATTAGTCTGTTCTTCTAATGCCAAAGAATGCTCAACATGCCCTGTCTTTAGACACTGTAAGGATGGTTCTTTTAGCTTATAGAAATCAAAAGAACTTGCAACTTGCCTTGACATCTGGCACTTACAGCAGTCACAGGTAATAAGACTTAAACTACATGATGTGTGTTTCAAGCTCATGTCTATAACAGCCATATATGGCACAATTTACTTTCACATTTTTATGTTAGTATTACATACCTTACAAGCTCACACCTAGATCTTTATGTGATCTAATATGACTTGGAATTTTAAGATTATGAACGATGTTGCAGTTTGGTTTTTCTCCAGTATTAAGTAGACAGCAAAGCACAACTTTCATGGCAGTTTCTTAGTACTCAAATATCAACCAACATTATCATGAGCCTTACTTGAATGTGCCAGTACATTCTGCTCCTTCATAATATTATGTGGTAAATGTGCCACTTCTCACCCTGAAACTACACATGAACATACCTGTAACGAAATTTACAAAATAGGTGTTCACGCCACAAAATTACCTGCCCATCAATGTTCCCAAAAGAGGGACACCTGTTGGTAGCCAGCAGTACGCATTTAATACTGAGCACACACTATTACTGATCCAAGAGTTGTTCAATCATTATACAGTTGGATTAGTTATGTTTCATTTCATGTTTGGCATCTTCTACATGAAAATCTGAGGCTGGAATTGTCTCTCTATTCATGGGTTTTTATGGTTCACAAATTTACACCACTTACTTTTAGAGTCTGGAATTTTGCGAGTCATCCACAATTAATGAAGAATGATTACTGATACATTTATTGTTGGCAAAGGTGGCTCCTTGGGGCTTCAGGGGATCAAGATTGTGGGTGGATTTTTCAGTTTTTCAAAATGTTCATGTTAAGTTCTTCAAGATCACTTCAATCATGGTCATGCTAATACAGTAACACAGCAATTTCATGTCACTTTGACTGGTAGGTCTCATCTACAAGGAAACTTTGTGCACCACTATTAAGTCTTTTGAACAATTTCTGTGCACCAATTTACATGAACGATTTCCGTGCACCAATTTACAACTGAAGTCTGAACATTTGATTCAATAAATTTACACAAAAAAAAGTCACTATGTTGCTAAATTTATAAAAAATGATGTGCCAATGAAGGAAAGAAAAGGCAAATAGAAGAACGGACGACAACTCATTCCCTCTTCTGCGCTTTAAGTGAAGTTTTCATGATACAAAGGTTGGACGGGTATGAAAGCCTATTATTTCCATAGCACT
The DNA here is from genome assembly GCA_033807755.1 of Ellobium chinense. Taxonomy (NCBI): domain Eukaryota; kingdom Metazoa; phylum Mollusca; class Gastropoda; order Ellobiida; family Ellobiidae; genus Ellobium; species Ellobium chinense. The sequence continues at coordinate 565,601 of JAWQUT010000025.1, read as the reverse complement.
GATCCAACCACACTATTACTTTGGGACTTCAAAAATGTTTACGAATAGTGCAAGGTTTTGTATCTGTTTTTTTTTTTGTTGTAAAAAGCATGTTCCAGTGCAATTCTCACAATAATATAACTTCATACTAGTTTGACAATATGTCACACACATTATGGCAACTGTTACATTCTAAACCTCGATATTTTTCCTTTTTGTGCAGATTTAGGTTCCTCCCCTCCTCCTCCTCGGGACTTGGACTTGCGAGGTGTGTACTCCTCTTCAGGCCCGCTCTCTTCATCTGCTTCATCACTGTCCACTAACTTGTGTTTCTTGGCTGAGTCTGTCCTGTTTGAGGATCTACTGGGACTCTTAGATGGTGTTGGTGTACCTTTTGCCTTTTTACCAGATGATGGTGCAGACTCTTTTTGTGTCTTTTTTGCTGGAGTGGACACCGGGGTTTCAGTTTTAGCTACTGGCTTAGTAGGCTTTGGACTCTTCTTGCTGGGTTTTGCTGCCATTTTAGCTACCTGTTTTGCTGGTTTTTCACTTTTGGGTGGGGGTCCTCCTCTTGACTGAGATTTCCTTGGAGTGTACTCTGGCTCATCCTCTGCTTCCTCCACCTCAGACGATGATGGTGGGTGAGCTTGTTTCTTGGACACAGGTTTGCCTTTTCCTGCTTTGTCCTTCCCCTTCTTCTTTGATGGGGTGTTTTTGCTCCTTCTCCTAGGGGTTGGCTCTTCTTCCTCTTCAGATGAGGACTCGGCATAAGAATTAACTCGCCGCTTACGTCCGGCTTTACCACTGGACTTTTTGTGCCCTTTGCCCTTCCCAGCTTTACTGGACGATGAAGAAAAATACTCCATGGTCTTGACTTTAGGCATGCCCCTGGACTTCGTGCCTCTGGGAACATACACAGGCTCATTTGAATCATAGGCCTCCTCCTCAGATGATTCATCTTCTCCTGCCAGCACTGACGGAGATGGGGTAAAAGGATGGGCTAGTTGGAATGATCCTGATGCACCAATTCCACTCACCCGCCTGTGAAAAGAATATTGAAAATTCTGTTGTTCCCTGCAATTGCAGCACTTTGTGAGACAATACAGACACGACACTGGTTAAATACACACACCAAATGTAGCCATCTACAATCATTTCCTGGTCCAATTAACACCACAAAAACCTGTGCTAAAAGGAATTTTGCAGAGCTTCCTCTGAACATTGGAGTTTACAGCCCAAAGTGAAAAAAGGTATTATGAATTAAAGAAAAAGGCTGGAAAATATATTTATCTCAATGAATTAAATGATCTCTTTGCAAACCTTTGTGTAACAGTCACATGGCAGCAAGAAGCAGGGTAGCTAGACAACGAAAAATCATCATCTTGGTGTAAAATCTAACACACTTCCAGTGAAACAATATTGTTTCACCTTAAGTTTTGAAAACAAGCCTGAGCTTGTGGCTAAGCATACAGTACCAATCAAACTGTTACAGAAAGTTAATTACAGTTGTCGAAAATTCAGTGGTGAATTGCTCAGCCTGTACATGCAACATCCTCCTCAAAATGAGGCAAACTGGGAAGACTTCTTGCATGTGCTGCTTACAGAATGGGCTCAAGAATTACGTTCAAGAAATGTGTGAGAACCCCTGCAACAATGAGAGTCCACATTTTGCTCACAGAGACAGCCATACACAAAAACAGAAGTGAGTAGATTACTGCGTTGGCTAATGATAATGTAAACATTCTTAACAATCAAAGCAAGTGGATTTATTAAATGGAAGCTAATTATCATCATTATGACATGTTAGGTCCTGTTACAATACTTCTTTTATCCGACAGATCTACCACTGTCTCAGGTTTTTGCAGTCATTGGGTTGTATTGTTTATATTGGTAAAGGAGAGCATCTGGGAGAGGGGGCATAAAGGAAGTGGTGGATATAGCATTTCCGCATGAAATCATCGTGGCAAAACTGAGCCGTGCTTCACAGATGAGGGATTATAAAACAAACAAAGAATTTGACTTACACAATCACATTCTTGGCTAGAGCCCGTAAAAGAGCTTTCTTGAACATGATTGGCCTTGCATCCACCTGAAACTCTTGGTGATACTGAGAAATGTACTTCTTGATTTGATTGGCTGATGCTGCTTTGGGCTCATGGCATGCAATGATGGCAGCGCAAATCATATCTTCGTGCTGATCCGCTGGCAACATAAAAAAATACAAAAGATGCTGATTCTTCAAAAGCAAACATGAATGTTGTCAAAATGAGCAATTATTCATTTCTTTCCACTAATGACATAACCTGTGAAAATGTTAAGTTATGTTTCTTGTCTAGCCAAACAGCAGAGAGAGAGACAAATAAAGAGGTCTAAAGACAAGACATCAGGTAATGTCTTAGAAGTCCCAAACTTGGTTGCAAAGGTCCAAGAGTAGACTATGTCTTGAAATTGGCTATGGGAATGCATAATCTACTAAACCATCCTGCAGAATCAGGCCTCAAAGATATAAAGATATAATACTGACTCCACATAACAGCATATCAGCAGAGGTAAAGACTACGTTGCAATTATAAAGGATTACAATTATCCAGAAAATTTCACACTGCAGATGCAGAATTCTGTTATCTGAAAATGGCTGTAGGAGTCTCAATGAATTAAGCAAACTGATTTTACCATAGGATAGTAAACAGGTCATAATTAATGAAAGGTCTGCAAAGTGTACTCACACTACAGTGCTTAAATATTAGGAATAAAAAAAAAAACCAAACAAATTCTGTTTTCAGAATTTCACTTTTGAACTTAAAGACTACTGTCACTCACAAGCGGGATCAAAATCATCCATCAATAGGTGCAATGTTCCTGCCATGCCAGAGCCAGAGACATGTTCCCAATAACCTTTGTCAGCCCCAGTCTCCACTGCCTTACGCCAACTGTAAACATAATGTTACAAAATTATCAAGATGGGTACATAAATTTTTCTTTACTCAAAGTCTGGGTCTTCTGACCTTCTTCATGAGCACTCAATGACACACTGAACAAAGGTAAGGTACTGTTCCTAGTAGAATAGAAGCTGAATCTCTTCTGTAGGAGATCACTGAAAACAACTGACATGGCGGCTCTGAGTATTAGGACAGTAATACTGGTTCACAATTACTATGTGACTGGTGGGTGATGTGATTGCAAATGGTACTGTGGGGCAGTAAGCACTGCACCAAAGAAGGGGTTTATACTCACACTTTGTCAGAGAAAACCTCTCCATATTTATCTTGAATGTAGCGCCGAATCTTTGGAATAGATACAGCTTTTGGAGCTGACTGGTAAGTGATGGCGAGAGGCAAAACATCTTCAATCCTGCTTGGGCTACCATGATGAACTTTGGAGTAGTCTTTCTCTGGCAAAAGAAACAAAACACTAAAATTTCTAAGCACCGAGTATGTCACTGCCATAAATTTGTTATACTTCTGCACTTGAACAAAATACAGTACCTAGAACTTGACAATCTCAAAGCTTTCATATTTGAATTCCTCACCTTCTCTCTGCTAAGCTGTAGTCCCTCAAATTATTTTTCATTACTGAAACTATCTCATAAGGCACCATAAGGGCAGCAAGTCAATATAGTGATGTTTTAAATTTGTGCTTTGCCTTTGTAAAAATGAGAGGGGACATCTAATATGGAGAAAACTATTCTTATCACTGCTCTGAAGACACCAACCTTCACCAAGTAAACTTTCAAACCAATTTGTTTGAACAGCATAGATTACAGTGCAAAAGAAAACAAATTCCTTTTAATTAAAATTTAATACAATATCTCCTTAGTAAGAACTTCATGAAGACTACCAGTCAGGGGTGTACGTGCCAATTCAACTTGATGAATGAACAGTTTCCTTATCTGACTGCTTAGCTCTATAAAAGATTTGTGTTATTGCCACCAACAGCACTGAGGAAATTTGATGGCAATAGCACACTCACCTGGGAAATTTCACTTATATTAAACTACAACAGTATATGTTTTGCATCAAGACACCTACTTGCTTTCTTCTTTCTCTTCTTCTTTTTAACGCCACTTTCTTCTTTCTTCTCTCCATCCTCTGCAGAACCCTCAGCCTTGGTATCTGCCTTCGCATCTCCTGAGACCTGTTTGTCCTCTGATTCCTTCTCACCTTCTTCTTTCTCTCCTTCCTCTTCCTGCAAGACATGGAAATTGTTTCAGGAGTCCTTGACTTCACTGTATAAAACAAGCCCACAGAATCACATTTCTGTACTCCTCCCCATGAATCACTGTTGCAATCTTCCAGTGGAGTGATCCTTTCCAGTTGATCTACAATTCATTTAGTTCAGTATTGTCGTTGTGTCCTTTTCTGGCATTGAATTATTACCGTCACGTTGGGAAACATTCTTAAAGGTCAATTTTATCTACTTGGACTCTTGGTGTCAGAAAATAGTTTATCGTTCACTCTTCCATTGCCTATACTAAAACAAAATAGTTACATTCTGTAGATACTGCTCTTTTCTAAAGCAGCCCATATCTCTTGAAACTGAGTGTCTTTTTTGCCAGAAATTCAAGGACCAGTACTTATCTGTGTCATCATGATGGTCAGGTTATATTCACTGTGGGAAAGCGATACCCACTACAATGATATGAACATACACTTATTGCTGCAAAGCCAGCAAAGGGAGTTCAAATTTCCAGCAGCACAGTTTACTGCTGGCAAAGATGATTTTTGCTTATTTGATGGATTTCATGTTTAATATTTTTACGTACTTTTGGACAAAATACCAAATCTACTATCTGAGACCAAGGACATCATATACCAGTGTAATTTATCTTTAATATCAACTGATGTTGAATCTCTCATTTATGCAAACTTCCTCCAGCAAGACATCACCCTCTTTTGAGCAGAGTGTGCATAAACCTTTTCACGATAAGATGATCATTTCTAACTCCTCCCCCATCTCCCAATTAAAAAAAAACCCAATATAAACATATTTGTAACTGTTGTTCACATCACACTGTTCATTTTACCTTCTTTCCCTTTGCTTTTTCCTTTGGTGGTGGTGGTTCTCCTCCTGGTAATTTGTAAAAACCTGCCATACCTATTCCTTTCACCTGTTGATAATAAACAATTGCTTTATTCTCTGTGCTTGCTTTGCCATAAAGAGAATTGAAAGCTGCATCTGTAACTGTTCCCACCATGTCACCATTCACTCCAAGCATGTGAAAAAGAAATACCAGAAATATCAAGTGTCAGGTGTACAATGGAAAATTTTCGAACTATACATATACACTATGAACATCTACTTCTCATTTTCTAAAAATTATTACTGACAGGTGTAGTTTCACAGCAGTACAAGCCTACATAAACCTGAACCCAGCTAAAACCATAAATTTCCTTAAACCTGGCTTTCTCCCTTCCCTACCCCAATCGAACCCCTCTTTTCCTGCCATCCCTCCTTCAACCATCCTTTCTCTCTCCCACCCTACTTCCGACATGTTGCTCAAGCTTATTCTTTCTTTGAAGAGAAAATCTCTATTACCAACTCAATCTTGCCATATTGAAGTCCCATTTCTAAAGCTCTCTTGAGCAGCTTGGGTCTCAGGTCAATCTGTATTGCAGGGTACTTGGTCCCAATGTATTGTTTTAGATTGAAAAACCGAACACCATTCCACTAGAAAACAGTTAAGGGTAATAAATTTGCCACATTTTTTTATGATGAAAACAAACACATTTTAACAAAATTCTCTGACTAGCAATGAGCATTGGCCATATAAACAGAACTGAAGTAGATGACTCTTTTTTCATAAGTTGCCCCTTATGATTGACTTTTTACTACCTCTCAAATAAATAATAATCCAACTTTCTCAAATCTGTCCATACAACCTTATGCCGGTTGTGGCCACATCCTTTTGTGAATTGCCTTTGTCAGCATTATTCATTTACCAATTAACATGTTGAGAAAAAAATTAACACTTAGTAAATTAAGACTGACAGCAATAAAAATCTGGTTTATTGAGTTCACTGCCCTTATAGATTCAAGTTCTCAAAGTGTGTAACAAGTAGGCAAAAATAAACCTGACATCTTAAGCCTCTTGGTGTTTTCCAACTATTACGACATGCCAGATTCATTCAGCATCATAAGCCAGGCCAATAAACATGTCATGGCAAGCAGAATCTGCTGCGATAATTTAGCATGAAGGCCTCCTGCACCATTCTACTGAATTCTGAGAAACCCAGACTATGCGGATGAAAGCTTCCTACTGCTTGACAGCACCAGCTATAATCTCAAATATGGTATCAAGAATCTACCACACAGCTAACTTTAGTACAACAAACACTGAAAGGATACAGGGTTCCCGAAGTGATTTATAGCCTCATGAACAATCTCCTTCAATTTGATGCCTGTGCCCTTTTTCTTCTCCTGGTTGATCTTCCGTTCCTTGATCAGGCTCTTGTATACTGAAGACTGCTGTAGGCCAAAGGTCTTGCCAAACTTCTCTTTCACCATCTGTTAACAACAAAGTGTCTCATTACCATTGCATTCTTATGAGGACTGATGAATTTAAACTATCTCTTCCCTCACATTGACAAGATAAGTTCCTTGATTTGATCTTCACAATTCATTGCTGTTTGAAGTCTCTGAGACTGTAATTGAAAATTAATCAGTGAAAGTGGATGCATCATTTAATCCTCTGCAATCTGTCCCAGTTTACCAGGAATTCAATATCACATCATTGTGAAAATTTCTGTTTTACCAAGAATCAAATTCATAGGATTAAATTTGGAGTCTGGAGTCACTTTTTGCATGTCTTACACTTTTTGCATGTCATTATGACATTTCACTCCACCACTTTTTGCTCAGATATTGGGGGTGTCATGTTCCCAAGAACTGTCTTCCAGTCTACAAATAGACACAGTGTGTCATATACTGTACTTCATACACACAGTCTGATCTTTCAGAAAGCTTTTATTGTATTTACTGGAAAGTGTTTTGCAATTGCAATTACTATACTAAATGAGCATCAGTTCTTTCCATCTGTACATCAATTGATGTATGAATGTTTTATTCATTTCAAATGTGTGTCTCGCCACTGAAACTGTAATACTTACTCTGTTGAACTCTGGGACATCCAAAATGTCTGATGCATCCCCTTGGCATAACTCAGTGTAGTATTTGTAGAGATGAGGCAGATGCAATGTCTCCTCAGTACGTTTTTCCAAATTGTTGTCAAGCCTTAAGTTATGACATGATAGAGAAAACTCATGAACAATCGTCTTCAAAGTAGGTAGCAAATATAACCATATCATTTAATACATACAATGAAAGCTTACATGAATATCAAGAATGAGGAGTGTTTTAAATCCTTTTCAATGTAATACAGTGTGTGCTAGGATCAGTAAATAGTATCTTTGTGTGGGAGAGACTTGAAGCATTTCACAAATACAATAGCCTTGCTTTACCAGTTGATATTACTATTTAACTACCTTGTATTCAGACAGAATAGTGCATTGCTTAATGATTTTAATAGCACAGAACAGAGGGCTTAGAGTGAGAATTAAAGGCATACTTTACCATTCTGACAGTTTCAACTCTGCTGGAGGAACAAAACGTTTCCTTTTCTCCAGCAACACTTCTCCATCTAAGCCTTTTAACAAGCCAGCTTGAGGAGATGATTGTGCTGGTCGCTTTTTGGCCTTTCTTGCTGGCTCACCACCACCTCCTGTATCTCCAAGCTCTCTGTCTTCATCTCCTGCGCCATCTTCATTCTCATCTTCAGGCAATTCTGCGCCATCCTGACTGGCCTTTATCCACTTTTTCTTAATGGCTGGCATAGTAATGGTGGGGTCTGTAAGAATCTATGGCAAATGTTCCTGTTATGAAAGAGGAGATAAAGGGTGAAGAGGGGTCAACAAGATAATTCATGACTAAACAATGAGACTCCAGTGAGATGATATTTTTGCTACCGTCAAAATAAATTAGACACATAAGGTGAGGGCACTGGGGAGGACATAGATGTTGATAGCATTATAGCTCTTGAAGCAATCCTGAAACAGAATGCATAGTATCTTGCATGCCATGTAATATACAGGTATTCCTTGTTTGAAAAGCTGCCAGTCTTTTACTGATCTGAAACCACAAGAATTTTCTGGGGGATAAGGACTGTCACTGCAAAGCCAGGCCCTGGAGATCTCCGCAATCTACCTATCAAATAAAGGACTGTCTGCACACTACCCCTTTCTATGCCCTATGACCCAGCATTGAGTCCTCCAAGGGAAGGGCACCTTTATGATTTTTAAAAGCTGTGAATCATTAATTTTCTGTTCCAAAATTCACTGAGGGGAATAGCTCTTCAACTAACTAAAGTAGAAAGTGAGCTAAATGAGTGACTGTTTGTAGTTACAATCAAAATTATGATACAAACTTTTCCATAAGCTTTTGCATATATGGCTTGCTGGTTGTGAGGCAATAGGTGGGGCCTAAATAGTGCATGACTGAATGCAGTCACTACTTGTTTCCACTCTGATCTTGATCGAAAACATATGAGGGAGTACTGCCAAGGAGTGACCGATAGTTCCAATAGTTCTCATTCTGCATACACCTAACTTTGTTAAACCTATTTTAAAGCCAGAATTGTAGATTAGGTCTGCAGACATTAACTGATTCACTTTATCAGTCTTTGAGAAACACGGATCTTGAAGCAAGATACAATTATTATACAGATAAAAATCCACTTTTCCGTTAGCCGAATACTCAAGCACATGCATGTCTGTTATCCTCTACTTGCTCACAATGAGGCAGAAGTAATTTTCAGCAAGGCTGCTTTACTTTTTTTTTCCCCTTTATTTTCCGCTCTTGTTTCCATTTTTTCCTTTGCTTTTTTCGTCATTTTAAAGTAAAAGTTACAAGAAAAACAGGAGAAAATAACTAAAACCGTGAAAAAAAATTCAAGGAAAATCATAAAACGGACAAAAAAGAAGCTAATTTGCTAAAAAATTCTACTTCCATCTCTCATGGTGAGCAGGTATAGAGCAAAAACTGACAAATGGATGTGAATATTCAGCCAACAGAAAAAAGTGAAGAATGAAAATATGAGCTTTCTGTGGGGAAATTGGTTTACAATGTATGTTATTATTTTTATTGTTATACATCTCATTCAGAATACAAACATATAGAACAATTCATATAATAGGCATGTATCTTGCTTGCGGAAGGTCTAGGTAATAGATGACCATTTGGAACAGGCAGAATGTGGATGCACCGTAGCACACCGCAACACACCACCAAGGGTTTGCGTTGTAATCGCTCACTCTGTGTGGACAGTATAAATGGAGCCTCCCTTGTGCTATATTAATAATATTACTGAATTGGTTAAGGTTATGTGAGGTGAACCCTCTACACTGCCTTTGTCTTCACACAATAATAATATCACAGATTAGAGTTGTCAGTTGAGCTGTTTTTCCCTAACACTGTTTTGCCCATGCACCGCGGCCAATGCCCACACTAGCAAATCAAGACTGGATCCCTAACACTTAACACTGTTTTCCTCAGTCTCACGCACTGTGACCAATGCCCAAAGCACATCAAGACAGGATCCTTAAGACTAAAGTTGGTCAAGACAGGAGGATCAGTGAATATGTGTGAGGTGCATACAGAAGTCCTTAGAAGTTAGACTAGATATATAGGTCTAGTAGAGGCAATGTCTAAGGACAGCACCGCAACGATAAAGATACAGTTCATTTAGTCATAGACAAACCATGGACTATATCGATATTTCGACTAAATCGGTGCTGTTGTTAGAGAAAGCCCTTGCAGACATTACTATTAGACTATTTAGCATTAAACAGTTAAATGCCAACAAGGCTACACAAAAGCAGAAAGAGGAGGTAGGCTAGGGCATGTATTTTTTTTAATTCAGCTAACTGTGCAGTAAACCGAGGAGACCAAACGTCTAGCCCCGCGTTGATGATAACTTCTAACAACACCCCACTGGTTCTGTTCCTGAAATTGTGTTTCCCAGCATTTTTAGGCCTCTTTGCCGGTGTTCCGTCAGGTTCCAAAAAATATACAGTCCGAAAGCAGATGCAGCCAACATCAATAATTGGTTCTACTCCAAGTTTAAACTGAATTGCAATCATCATATTCCGCGTGCAATTACTTATCAATATACTTCATATTTTCGTTCCATGTAATGTAATGTTTTGTGGCTGTTTGTAACATGTTGCATAGTTGTTGCTTACCGTACGTTGCAAAGCTTCACTTTTGCTCCATTAAACACGCCAGGTGACTGCAGAAATGCTGCCAAATTTAATTTATGAAATACTTAAATCTATTCTGTCCTATTATGTACGTGCATTGACAGTCTTAGAGCCTAATTTAACCAATTCATATTTTTGTACAAAATATTTTCTTTTAAATATGAAGAGAATGGGTGCTGAGGTGATGTTGCATTTATTTCAATAATTTGATTTTTGTCCAATATGGCATATATCTGTATCTAAATCAAAGCAGCGTGTTTGATGTCGTCACGAGCCAGCAGGACGCTTTCAGAGGAAATCGTTCTATAACTTAGCCTAGGCTTAAGCCTGCAAGGATAAAATTTAATCGTTCGATAAGTAGGATACATTTTTACCTAGTAGCCTAAACCCACTCTATTCTCCCACCATCCCCTACCCTTGGATATATCCTGGACCTAGTTTCAAAACTTGACCAATGGAGTTAATTTCCAACAAAATAACGGCATCGACTAAGATATTGTAGGACGGGCGCCCTCCCAGGGAAAAAAAAAAAAGGCGCTGTGTACTCAGCTCAGCCTAATCGCAACTTCTCTGGTTTCGATTTCCCATTTGTTTTCCCATTGAAATAAGATATCAGTTCGTTACACGCAAAATGTTGCTATTAAGGGGAAGTTACAGTTAGCCGGGTTGCGATTAAACGGAATCGACGGATATATACAATCGTTGCCTCTGTGAAATACCAATATGACTAGGACTTCGTCTTTGCCATACAACCTGAGAGAGCATCAACTTGGAGGCAACAGGAAAAAGAAAATAGTGTGAACGATTTCAACAGCTTAGCAGCCGTCGCATTTGTATGTGTGTGTGCGTGCGCGCGGTTGTATCTGTGTGCGTGCGCTCGCACGAGGTGCGTGTGTGGGTGCATATGTGTCAAATATTTAATGTTATATAGTGTGAAATGTTGGGGTTTTTTTTTCTCTACCTGGCCAAGCCATGAATTCCTATAAAGGACGTATAAAGTTGTTGTTATTATTATTATTATTATTATTATTATTAATGAACAAAGAGCTCAAGTGGTGCTGTTACGGTTTTCCGTCCAGAAAGACCATGTCTCGGGCTGTTGTCGGCGAAAGGCACTGTGACGCAGCCAGGTGTTGAAATTGTGCAGCCAGGTGTTACTGGCGCTGTTGCACGGTGAAATTGTGCAGCCAGGTGTTACTGGCGCTGTTGCACGGTGAAATCGTGCAGCCAGATGTGACTGGCGCTGTTGCAATGTGCTCCTCAAGAACTTGGAGCCGTAGCACGCTTCACTCCCGTCACAGAACTGAGCATTTAGGTTACGGACATGTATTCATTCTGCCATTTTGCTTTCTTTTTTTTTTTACGCTAAGCTTTTTAAGTTGTTCCCGAACTCAAAGATTTAGTTAGCATCCAACTGTGTCATTCTGTGCGTGAGCAGTCGCGAAATGTGCCAGGGTCACGGGTGAACAATAGGCTCACACGTGAAAGTTAGGGACCGATTCAGGCAATAGCAATTAAATTGCTGTGAAGTTAGCGTCCATGTGGTGTAGTGGTAGCACGGCTGTGGTCTGGGCTTATCCCCAATAAACTTGTTAAACCTGTTAAGACTAGCAAGCAGAGTGACCCTGGGTTCGATTCCGGGTGGGGACAAAACATTTTCTGATGTAGGTTTTTTCCGACCCTGCTTCTCAAAAGTGATCTTTCACAGTAATTTGGAAATATCCTTGATGTCGGACTTCCCTAGATAATATGCAACATCTGAAAAATTATCAGACTGGGCTCACGTTCCTCCCCCTTAATGATAATGATTATCGAATGGAATATACCTTGCCACCCGGTTACATGTGTCTCATATTATAAGCTTAAAAAAAACTTAATAAATCCGTTGAAATTTTGAGCTAGTGTAACCTGGTGGTAAGGCATATTCAATTCTTCATTATTATTAAGCGGGAGGAGTGTGAGCCTAGTCTGGTAAATTTTCTTGGCTGATGTTACACATTATCTAGCGACGTATGCCACTAGGGATTTTTACCAAATTACTGTGAAAGACCAGTTTGGAGAAGAAGGGCCGGAAAAACCAAACACTAGAAAATTTCATGTCCCCACCGGAAATCGAACCCAGGGTCTCTCAGCTTGCAAGTTTGAACGCGCTATCACTACACCACAGGGACGCTAACCTCACTGCAAATTAATCCTTAAATACCTACTATATCTGACTAAATTATTGTTCCCTAACTTCTACATGCGAGCCTCATGTTCACCCATGACCCTAACACACTTCCCGACTGCTCACACTAGGGTGCAATTTGTAAATTATATCCTTCTGTTTTCATTACCTAACACGGGGGAGGGGGTGAAACTAGTTTGCCTTTGCCCACCCATCAAAAAGATAGCATAATTATATCCATAAAAACCGAGGTCCAGCCAAATTAAAGTAAAATTATCACAGTTTCCTAAAATATCACGACATTTCGCCTCATGGAACTTCGAGTTGCGAACATAAGGTGTGTGAAAGAAGGGAGAGGGGAAGGCTAAGTATATCCGTTAGTTGTGAAACTTTAATAGGCCTATCTAAAGTAAGAAATTGCATATAAAAATATACCTAATACAAATATCGAGAGTAGGCGGTCCTGATATAGAAAAATACGACCGTACGTAGAAAGCAAGTCTAAAATCCAAAGTAGGTCTTAATATCGAAAGTAGGATCTAATATCGAAAATAGGACTCAATGTCGAAAGCAAATTACAGGCCTGTATGCGTTAAAGGTTCTTTCCGTTCCTTCTTATCTTAACGGATTCCCAGTTGGTCTTTCTGACAAAGAGGGCTGTTCTAGAGTTCCCCATTATCTCTTCCATCACCCAACCTGTCTTTTGAACCTTCTCTCCTGAACAAGGGAATCATTCAGATGTAATGGGTTTCCTTATATATTCCCCCATCCCAACCTCCAACTTTTTTTTTCTTACCAGGACTGATTCCGACCGTGCTCTCACCCCCTCCCCCCTCCCCCAATAATTCTTTTTCCTATTCATCGAGCGCCATCGTCTGTGGCATAATAAACGTGTTGTTGTCTCCCTTAGATCACATCGTTATTTCAAAGGCATACTTCGTGAATGGCCGCTCAGTAATAAAGAAATGATAATTTTAACAACGGTGACAACGAAATATTATGTTGATGATAAGGGTAATAAATGGAGACGACGAATTTTGGCAAAATTTATAATAATTATCGTCATTGTCTTGACAGTCATTATCTTTCACCTTTCAAGTTTACTTAATGACCAAGTTTTACATTTCGATTTCTTTTTTGTCTATCCCGTCTACTTTTACTACATTGATGACACTTTCCTGGAAGTGGAAAACAAAGAAGGAACGATTTACTGTAATTTTTGGAAGTGATAAAAAAGGTCCGGGTCTGAATGGCAATAAAACAGAAACAATGGTTGTGGCTCAGAGGCTTCAATTCCAGATTGCAAAATGAGAGTTAACGACAAAGCATTAAAAAGGTGAGCTCAAACACATTTACCTCGGCACATGGATAACATTAAATGGAAACTGTCACTTAGAAGTTAAATATAGAATAGACCAGGCAAAATATGCCTTCCAGAAATGAAAAACATCTTGATAAGTAAGAAATTGTCACTAAAAATCAGGAAAACAAAAATCCCATAGTTCTAATCCAATCAATCCCACAGTGCCCACGAATGCCTGCTCAAGATACCTTTTTACTTGTTGCCACATGGCAACAGGAGTGTAGTATTAAACTTGGCAAGCTATAGGCTTTAAACAATCAGGGGAGCTCATTACCCATTTTCCCACAAAACTCTTCACAAATATAGGTTTCAGACCTGTAATGGGATTGGCCCTTTTTTCCTCTATGGGCTATATTAACATTTTGAGCTGCCCTCAGAACCCAAAGTTTTAGCTTTCACCAAGACCCATACCAGATTGAAGCTCATTATGTGGCCCAAATTTTAAGACTTACCCAACCCTAGCAAGCCCATTGAAATTTTGAGCTTGGTTGCTATTTGTAAACAGAGCCTACATTTTTCACTGGTCAAAGCCAAACCCCTCCTCTTCCGCCTGAGCACATCCTTGACCTGGCAGTTCCAGCCTGGCAAAATAAAGTAAAATAGACAGTTTCCCATGATATCAAAATTTCCTCCCTGGAGCCCTTATTACTGGAAGCACGGCATGCCAAAAGAGGGAAAAAGGGAGATGAAATATAACCCCTAAGTAGGACCCAAAAGTGAAAGTACAATTACAGGCCTGTAACATTAGACAATCAGGGGAGCTCATTACCAATTTTCCCACAAAACTCTTCACAAATATATTTGCACTAGTCCATGGCTTTCAATTATCCTTTTCATTTGATTATTCCCTTTAATCTGGTATTGAATGAGTTAAAATAGAACCAATTTAGTTGCTAAAGTGCGTGGATGTGAGGCGTGGACCATCGGCAAACAATAATAAATCGCTGGAAAGCCATAGAAATGAGGTTCTTATGAAGAATTCCCAAGATATCAAGGACAGAAACGAAAATAAATCAACAGGTCTTGAATGAAGCAAAGCATGAAAGGAAGTTATTTACAACTGTGAGAAAAAGACAAAGCAAAATACGTACAAATAGTAAATGGTAAATGAAGCAAAAGAAGACAGCAAGAGGAGGTTGTGGATGGACTAGCTCGTTAAAAGGGGACACAAAGCATTGTGGGAATGTTGCGGTGGACAGCAGACAGTACTGGAGATCCACAATCACCTACGTCAGCCTTATGGTACCTATTGCAAAAAGATCTACTCTTCGCTCTTCTTCTTCTTCATCTACTTCTTCTTCTTCTTCTTCTTCTTTTTCTTCTTCTTCTCTTCTTCTTCTTCTTCTGCTTCTTCTGCTTCTTCTTCTTCTTCTTCTTCTTCTTCTTCTTCTTCTTCTTCGTCTCCTCCTCCTCCTCCTTCGTCTTCGGTTTCTTCCTGTTCTTTTTAGTGTCAGATATGTGCTAAATCAGAGGGCTAGTGGCCTGTATGAACGATGCTGTGTGCCTCAGGTGCTCTGCTCTCTCATATAGTTTTCGGCATGAAGATGCCAGTGTTGTTTTGTTTTTTTTCACGGTTGGCTATATGCGGTCTTATACCTCTCATTAATTTATCCAGGGGTCCCATACCAAAATACGTCCACACATATTGTTTAACTCTTCCACCAAACTTTAACACACACACCCAAAAAAAACAACAACCCTAGACGAATTAGATTTTAAGAACATAAACAGTTAATCAGGCTACCTAATATTTCATGCATTTTCACTCAGTAAACAGGGTAACCTCATCTGCCAAGCAACAACCACAAAGTTTATACTTGAGCCTACCAAAGTTCATATATTCTGAGTCTACAAATGTATCTGCACTTATTTAAGCCTTTGAAATTCAAATCCAACATCTCACCGCCTCCCCTTCCCCATGGCCAGTTTTCTCATTTTATGGGGACTATTTAAAATTGTATACTCATATGCCAAGTGTTATTCGCATCTTCACACCTTTAATTGTAATGCCAAGCCTAGGCGCTAAGGATTTTTCCTTCTGCGTCGAACCTGATGCAGTGCTGCAGGATCTGCATGATCTGCTGGTGGGTTGCCACATTTTTAACGTGGCTCAGCGTATCCGACCTTGAATTTCTTTGTAAAAATGTTGCCCAAATCAATTATGACCGGTTCTTAACCTGAAGATTACAGTTTGTTCCTGTATGTCCAGCACTCTTCAGTCTGACAATCTCATTAAGTTATCCTTCCGGAACCGCATTTGCTTCTCTTATGCAGCCTGCAGTCCTACTTAATGAGACCTTTATGTATTGACAGTGTTGATGAGATTATCAGATTTCTTACCGCTGACGAAGCGCGAAGTGTTGCACTCAAAGATTTAGCTCGACTCCCTTAAGTCCAACCTATTTAGACAGCCTGTCAGTTCTGTGCCTTAATCATCTTTTGAGAGCTGAAAGGAGGATATACTTTTAACCCACGTGAATCGATGATAGAATTTATTCTACCGTTTGCTTGCTACCTTTGAGCGCGGCAATAGAATGATATAGTACTGTATATGCATCTCTTTGCCGACCTTTAAGTAGAATTTTGACCCCGGCGTCATTTGACCGGCCGACGGACAACACGTGCAACGGACATTATCATGATAACAATGGTAACATTATCTTGTAACAATGGCCACGCAGGCAGTGGGAACCCGAAGCCAGGAAGCCTCGCCTACAATAGATAACGCGCTATTTAATCTAAAATAACTTCATGGGTCATATTTCAATGGATCTACACTTTGCGGACCATATTTTGACCCACTGGCACTCCACACTTAATTTTATGTCGTGTTTTCTAACGACAGTGACTCGATAAAGGCAAAGACTTCTACTCAGTTAGGCTCAACTGAGAATCCAGCTTCGTACTGATTTTTTTTTTTAATGTTCAAATATTCAGGGGAATAAAAATTAGAAATTACCGCAACTCTTGTAGTAAGCCCTTTGAAAAAAAAATTGAATAGAAGTTCTGTTTGGCGGAAACTAATTTCCGAAAGGCAAGATTCTCGCCGAATGAAAAAAAACAACAACAACAAAACGCTTCTGCAATAATGAATCAGAAAAATAGCAAGATCACTTCATTTCCAAGAAATTGTATGTGTGTTTCTCAAGGCCGAAGTCAAGAATGTAATATTAGAAAGCATAAAAGCTTAGAATCGTTCAAATAAGGGGTAAAGTCTTTAATAATGATGGCAATTAAGTTGATAACTATGATGAGATGAACATGCCATTATGCAACCCCAAAAGCATAACAGGCCTCATACTCGCAGGAACTTTGTGAAAACGTCCAGATGTGCTTGTCTGTCCGGATTAGCCGCATGTTTCCACAACACGTCACGTCTCTCTTTGATCACACCTGCTGTCTTGATTACAGGTGATTGAAGTTTACGGAACGTGAACTCATACGGTAATAGCGCAGGTAAGACTTTGGTAAGCACCGGAGTAAAGACTGCGTAAGCGCTTGCATGCAGAAGCTTGGTTTTCATGAAAAATAGCCTGAAACTTCCTTAGCACTGAGCTGAGTAATGAGGCAGGTCGGTTACATATTGGGGAAGCACAGGGTGAGTGCTGTGAATGAAGAGGGAGAGAGTAAGAAAAAGATACAGTATGGACCCTCTCAGTTATTATGCAATGACGGTCATTCTGTCTGGCATCGCAAGCTACAACTCCAGCAACCATTTATATTTTCTTTCGCTTTCCATTTTTTAATTGTCAGGGGAATGATATGATTAGCTGATGTATGGTTTATTACAATAGCGTTTATTGGCTAATGCATTTTTTTTTACTTTCGGAAACAAGATTTGATGACGCAATCACACTATTATTTTGCTTTCACCAGAAGAGAGTCAGTGGAGTTGACTATTATTAGGAACGGTCTATGGGTGAAGCAGCGTGGTCAGGTGGCTATGGTTCTGGACTCAGAATTAAAGGGATGTGGGTGCCATTTCCGTCAATGTCTTGCCGTAGGTGCGTTGACCTTTTAAGGCGGCATTTGATTCCCATTTTCTTCAGATCAGCGGACTCTAAAATTGGTACCTTGAAAATGATAGAGAAAGATATCATTATCATCACGATAACAACGACATTGTATCCTCACTGAATAATCTAAAATAGATCTATGGTGCGTTGTAACATTCCTTAATCAACATAGAGAGGGCAGTAGTGAAATTATTAAGATGTGTTTTCAAACACTGAAAATAATATTGGAGAGCTTGCGCATAATCAATGGGATATTTTGCTATCGTAAGAATTAGAGTAACTATGCATATGGAACGCTGCTGAGGGTACATTCAGCATTACTACACGTA
Source organism: Ellobium chinense (assembly GCA_033807755.1). NCBI lineage: Eukaryota > Metazoa > Mollusca > Gastropoda > Ellobiida > Ellobiidae > Ellobium > Ellobium chinense. The sequence goes on along the minus strand of JAWQUT010000025.1, from coordinate 547,494 downwards.
TGCTATTCTTACGACGGTAATGCGTAAGCTCTCAAATATCATTGGTAAAGTTCGGTTGTTAAGAAATTAATAATGGATATCATAGGAGACAATCTTTCGCTCGACGTGCAAAGGTTGTAATAAAATTACACTTTCTGTCTACTACGGGCATTGCAGAGTATCTTTTGTACTATAAAGAAAAGAAAAAAGACTATACATGTTTTTGACGATTATCGCAGTGAGTGCGCAGATTGTTGTATATTGTGTGTGCGATGTGTTGGTTATTTTGGCTACCCGAGGGAGCCAAAACCCATTACTGCTCTGTTAAACACTGCCATAGTGTCTGTACTTTTACAGTGCAGCAACGGACGGTGAAAGAGCTATTTTTTTGCTAAAGTGCGTTCGGGTAGGAAAGGTGAGATAGTGCATCATAGGGTTTGCCGTGTTTATGATAACCCACTGTGAGCTTATTTATAGGAGCCAGAAGCGTTGGTAAAGGACACGTTCTGTGGACTTTTGTTTTCAAACACCACACCCTGTTGGCTGGTTCGTCGGTCGGTCGGTCGGTCGGACCATTGGTTGGATGGCTTTCTAATTGATTAATTGGTGAATGAATGATTGACTGACCAATACTTTTAAAGTTCAAGTTCAAGTTGAGTTTATTAGGCATTATGCCAATTCACACATTTGTCAACAATTACAATAAATAATAATATACTCTTGGTTTACATAGTCTCGTGATCTCATTTATAATACACTTGCTATCGCTCATTTGCACGCGACTTACTTGCGGTTCTTGCGTTCTCGTCTTTCTTTCTCTCTCTCTCTGTCGCTCGGTCTCTCTTTCACTCACACAACCACCTCCTTACAAACAAACAAAAAAAAAAAGGCTTATCACTCACTCACTCACTCACTCACTCACTCACTCACTCACTCACTCACTCACTCANCTAGACAAAGCACACACCACACACTCACTTATAATACCCCTAGACAGACACACAGACACACAGACACACACAGACACATACACACACAAACACACACACACACACACACACACACACACACACACACACACACACACACACACACACACAAACACAAACACACATACACACCACACGAGCGCATATTCGCCAAGGAGCAAGTGTCTCGGGTCAGAGGTGAGCTTGGGTTCCACCCCCCGTATACCAATAATGGTACATTAAACGACTCGTGACCTTGGAGCGCCATCTGAGGAAAAAATAAAATCCTCTTGCTCCCCCTACCATCACACCCCACCCTTCTTGTCTCAAAATTTGGTCTGAACATCTCATTATATCTCAGATGCTGAGCTC
>JAWQUT010000025.1:525256-536557 GCA_033807755.1 Ellobium chinense | reverse complement strand
GGTGAAGGTCACCACTAAATGACAAGCCAAGCTATGATGCCATACCAGAGCCTCGGGGGATGACGTCATGAGCGAGACCACAACGAGGCTTAGATTGTTTTGTTTATGTCTTGGGGAATGTTGGAAAGTGGGACGAGAATTCTTGTGAGCACAAAAATAAAAAAAAACTGAGAAATTTCTTGTGCAAGTGTTAGATAAGTTAGTCTATGTAAGATATATATAAGATATATAAATGACAAATTTTAATCATGATGCTGTTCATAGATCTTGAGAAAAGATATCATAAATATACAAGAAAAGTCTGGATACCTTTTCATTTTGGACGAGAAGGGTCAAAATGAGTTTGAAAAGAGGAACGGCTCCTTTTCATATGTGTAAATTATAAAATATTTTTGTCTGAAAGTGAAATCTTTCAGATGTTATATGTTTTAAATTAAGAATGAGGGGCCTTTGAGGTACCGTCGGACATAAGTATTATATCTAGTATCACAATAATAGTCTAGATAATTTACAGATGGGTGTTAATTTGAATGGAAAGTAATGGTGATGAGCTTTGCAGCCTATTTCTGCACAATTTACACTCCAGTCACTTTCCGTAGAAATGTGTAATGTTGCCGTACGTATTTTTTCGCCCACAAGGTGAGCTTTTCAAGATCTGCAATGAATTGAAAGCAGTGAAATATTGTTTTTAACAAACTGAGTTTTTTAAAAGCTTGTTTGTTCTTAAATAAGAAGCACTGTAGAAATGAAGAGTAATTATTATGTATTTAAATTGTTTTAATTTGCTACTAATACGTTGTGTCAGCCCTACCCCCCCTCATCCCAACACACACACACACACACACACACACACACACACACACNCACACACACACACACACACACACACACACACACACACACACACACACACACACACACACACACACACACACACACACAGACAGACACTCACAACATCAATGTTTCAAGTTTCCCTTCCACCATTTTGCCAAGAGAGAGTACAGGCAGATGGACAGACACAATGCACACAAAATGTACGAGTACCGCACATGTCTGCAGCGATCTTAATGAGCTTGTCCTTGTGAGTTGTCAATATTTGGGATCTTTGTTCTTCGATCTGTCCGACATGTGCATTTGTAAACCTCTGGCTGGCTGGCTGTCTGGCTGGCTGGCTGGCTGGCTGGATGGATGGATGGATGGATGGATGGATGGATGGATGGATGGATGGATGGATGGGCGGGGTGGCTGGCTGACTATGGATGGATGGATGGATGGATGACTACTGGATGGATGGATGGATGGATGGATGACTACGGATGGGTGGCTGGATGGATGGATGGATGGATGGATGACTATGGATGGGTGGCTGGATGGATGGATGGATGGATGGATGGATGGATGGATGGATGGATGGATGGATGGATCAGTGACAGAAATGCGGTTGGGACCTATTCACGGAATCGACGTCAATCATAATAATTATGATAATCTTATTTCATAAATAAGGTATTACAGTAAATTGCTCATCGATGATACACCACTTACATGTGTTATGCCTAACGTGCGCTTAACTAAATGTGCCAAAAATAGCTCACGAGGCTGTCTAACGTTTTCCACAGTATGGCGTATCTTTGCCAAACTACATTTGAGAAAACTAAGTGATTATGTTTGAATATAGAAATTTGCTTCGACAAAACCTTTTCTATTCTCTGTAACTATATCAAAGTAATCTCATTTTCGCAAGAGATACTTTGCTGGAAGACGAGTGCTAACATACAGTTCATGGATATGTAGAAATGTAAGTTGGTGGAAAATCACCTTACGCCCTTTTGTCAGAAGACGTTAACTGTCTTCTCATTCCGAATGCAGACTGTCTTTAAATGCAGTTATATCCCACTAATTGCCCGTTGCCCCATCAGAATCATGCCAGGTATCTCTAGAGTTTGAAGATACTTTGGCCCAGTGCTTGTTGTAAACAGTGATGAGGTGTGTGTTTGGGCAGGCTATCTGGCAAGCGGTAGATCTTTCCCTATCAGACACGGAACCCCCTTCCCTCCTCCCACTAAACTCCCACACACCTCTCAAAGTGAAACAGTCCAAAACTTCAACAACCTCAACCCGTCTTCCACCCCCACCCCCCTTTTCACCCAAACAGTCTATACCAAACATCCTTACCCCTACCACAAATTGGATTTGACATCCAGATATTTTCCGAAGGAATTTGCCTCAGACTGACTAATGGTCTCTACTTCTGGCTGGCAATGTTTTGTATGTTCCTTTATTTAGAAACAACTTCCAACATGCCTTCAGGGAAAGTCCAGGATAAAGCTCAGTTTCTGGCATAACAGTTTTCAATGAAAAGTGCAAGATTTTATTGATACCAATATAGAAACAAAGACCTCCAAGAAAGTTGGTGAAGACATATTTGGCGACAGATGAAGATACTGAATGGCCTCCTTCCCCTTTCTCTTTCCTTATTACCGTCTCACAACTGGGACAGGCTTTGACGCAAGGTTTATTGCAAGTTGCCTGGTTTAACAGGGAAGAAGAGTGCAAAATCTTCGAGGATGTTGACGAAGAGGTCTAAATCTACTTTTCCACCTTATGGTCTCTCTATCCGAAATGTTAACTCTTTTCTGTCCTCGTCCTCTCCCTTTTACCCCAGGTGCCTCGCTGATGAATGTTTATGTCAGTTGTAACAAATATGTACACGTATCCCCGTTGAGTGTACCAGATTTCACAACCAAACTTACAATAATATAACAGGGTCTTGCCACCACCTGTCCGCAGCAGTCACTCGGGCTGTCACAGACGTCTGCGCTGTTTCCTGAGTTGTAGGTCAATATGTCATTTAATTATTTTTTTATAGGCCTACACAAAGAGGAAAGGCTTGTTTCACTATGTCGATCAGTGCAAGCTGAAGGAATTTACTCACTATGAGAAGACGATGCAAGGCAAACATACATTAAAAAATAAATATGATTCTGCCCAACAACACAAAACTTTTTGAAAAATGTATAACGAATTTATTAAAAATAGTCGACGCTTCGTGTCTTTGTCAAGACTGACAATGCAAATTTAAGACGTTCTAAGAAAGGCAAGTGAATACATGTCTGAGAGCCAAGGCAAACATACGTTGATGAATTTAGATCTCTAAAAGCGAAGGCTGGAGTTTTGATACAAATGTACCTTTACTTCAAAGCTATAATGAAGACCGTGTAATTTATAGCACGTCTGTGATCAGTGCTTGTCTCTAATGAACACAAAAGGTCTCGTTCTCTGGTGTGAGGCCATCATGAGAAAGCTGAGAGGTGCAAAGGTGCCTTCTGGAAATGGAAACAACTTCCGACATGGCCTGAGGAGAGTCCCAGGATATTGCCCAATCTTTGACATAACGGGGCTCAACGGAGAATGCCAAATCTCATATACAGGAGAATCAAGAATTCCAGGAAGGTTATAGAGGACTAAAGAATATGAAGACGCACTAGTCCACCCCATGAATTCCTTGTCTGATTCGTTCAGCCTCATTACCGCTAGGTTTTCCACATGTTCCACAAGACTTCGAAGTGGTGTGGGCGTTACCTTGGATACAGATAATACCGATACTAGATAGTATCGATACTACATAATACCGATTTTAAAAACAAAAAATCTATACCAATGTACCGGTAACCACACTTTTGGCTCAATTTCACCTCCCTTCACCATTTTTTTGTTGTTGTTGTTGTTATTGCCAGACTCACAAATGCAAAGAATTCGGCTGAAATCCAGATCTGCACTCTCTTGGATACCTGCAGGGAGTAAGACTGCATGGAAATCATCTGAGTGAGTTTCATCTGGCTGAGAATAATGAGAAGCTTGATAGAAAAAGCTCTATATTTAGAGAACGAGGCAGCAAAATCTCTTCAGAGGAAGATACTCCCTTTTAGCATGGTGTTTCGGCCCACTGTCCTCCTGACACTTCAGAGTCGCTTAGTCACACTTGGGATTCATCCAAGTGTCCTTCAGTTGACTTTTTAAAAAAAAATTGAAATCTGACAGAAAGAAAGAAACAAAAAGAAATTATAGAAAAGAGAGGTTTTTAGAAAAGACAGAAAAAGGACTTCTAACGGCATATACAGTTTAAGTCATTAATAACCTACTTCGAGGTCTTTCATAATATTGAATACTCTAAAACTCAGTATCGATGATATCCCACAGTCACTACTAGATCCCAAAATGTGAGCACTTCACCTCGAGCATCACTAATCAGTGATGTCTGTCTCGACGTGAGTCATGTATTTCTTACGCTCCTACATTGAGACACGTGGGTTCTCCTGCTTGTATTTATCCACCTGTACACGTCATGGGGAGGGGCGCTATTAGCCTGCCTTGACCCATCCTTGGGGGGATGGAGGCAAAATTAATAAGTCTCTCACCTGCTGATCTCTCTGTCTCTCTGTCTCTCTCTGTCTCTCTCTCTCTCTCTCTCTGTGTCTCTCTCTCTCTCTCTCTCTCTCTCACACACACACACACACACACACACACACACACACACACACACACACACACACACACACACACACATGTTTCCCCAAACTATTGCCAACAACTTACTATTTATTATCATTATATCATTGTCTTGTGTAATCATTTCTATGTGCTGAACAAAGAAAAATGAAGTGTGGGGATTGCAGGGGAACGGNGGGGGGGGGTCGAAGGGAGGTCTTCGGAGTTGGGAGAAAGAGATTTTGAATTCGTTAAATGGCATAAAATCTCTCTTTAACATCGCCTGGTCGTAAGCATGACCTGAAAGAGAGTTGCAAACAAGAAACAAAAAAAAATTCAGTAGCTAATATGCACTTTTAGATCATCATTTTCACAAAAACTCTAGTCTATATCGGAAGAAAGCTTTCACATGCTAGGTTTTTCTTAAATTGCATTGATTTTATGTCCATCCACTGGGGCGGATCCAGGAAAAACAACAAAGGGAATGGGGACCCGTCACGTTACCCAATCCACTTTGAGCACCGGTACACAATATGCAATCATAGATTTCATAAGAATTAAAACTATACTCTCCTTCATAATATGTATTTGTATGTGAAGGATAATAGAAACATTACTAACAACAAAGNGGTGAGGGAAGATCACGAACAACAAAGATCCCCCTTTCCTCACTCTCCCTGCCCTCTGGATTCGCCGTTCATTCAGCTGCACTTAGCTTAATAACGAAAACAAAAAATATGAGGGAAAGTTTCAGAAAAAAATACATGATAAATAAATGTGGATATTTCATTGAGGCAACTACATGTAGACCTTATGGTTGATTTTGAAAAAAATGTCGGGGGCAGTAAAGATTTGGTTGGTTTGGTGAGAGATAGAGAGAGATCAGGAATCGGGGATTTAGGGGTAGGGGGTTGACCTCTCGACGGAATGACAGCTTCCATATTAGGCTAATTATTGTTTTTGTTTTTGTTTGGTTTTTTTTTCGTACTGATTTTATACCCATTCAGTTGCACTGAGCAGAATAACCACAAAATACAAAATTAAAGAAAGTTTCAGGAAAACACAGCGTGTATGTGGACTATTCTTTGAGATAAGGACATGTAGACCGGTTGCAGGAGGCAAATTGTATAAGCCTCTTTGGGCCATTTAATAAATATGTCTCCTCGAACCACAGGAACGCTCCCTGATGGCCTAGGCTACTCTCCATGTCTGGTGCCATCACTGTGCTCAAAATATATACTGTTTTCAGTGAGGGGGTCCTTCATTTAGATTTTTCACAATATTAATATGGATGAAAAGGGGTTAAAAATTTGGTCTTCCAGAGGCTCTCGAATACGACAAATGAATAACTCATTTCATAAATTTAATATTGAACAAACACTCATTACAGATCTTCTATATTATATCAGAGGCTCGCGAATACGCTAAATATATAGCTCATTTCATAAATCTGATATTAAACGCAGACTCATTACAGATCCTCTATATCAATAAATGATAGTTCAGTGTTTATTTCACTGTAAATCAGACTTTTCCTTATTGTCCAAATAATCTGTAGTCTGAGAAATTGGTTCCCTTAGATTTTAATCTGCTTTAACCCTCTAGTGCCCAGCGTATCAGATCTGATACATTTCGTGGAACAAAGAAAAAGCAAACCAAGATCATCACCCCACCATAATAGTGTGAAGTCGCATGAGCGGGCATTAGCCTGGATATGAGACTTATAAACCGAATTATTATTATTATTATTATTATTATTATTATTATTATTTTGATGCTTGTTCCAGCATAGTGGATCCAGAAGTGATCCAAATACTGGAGCTCGGACCTTTTGTGCCATTGTAAATAGGGCTGGGCACTAGAGGGTTAAAATGTTCTCACTTAAACTCTACAGTTGATTACTCTGATGTTCTTATGACAGATTCACTCAGCTGAATCGAAGATAAACTAAGACTACTTTTGAACAACCCGGAAAATTCGCTGGTTCTATAGGCATCGAACAGTAATGGCAGATTATATGAGAATGACATTTTTAAAGGAAGATTCATAGTTCAATGTCATATTTATGGTCTAAGCCATCTATACCAATAGAACCGAGGAATTTTCCAGGTTGTTCAAAAGTCTTCGGTTCACCTATGTGCACTCACTGTAAGCACTGCAGAGTAGTTAACTGTAGATTTTAGGTGAGAACATTTTAAAGCAGATTCGTCATCTACAAGTCAGATTTACAGACTTCGCCTAAATTATAGATAGAATCAGCCAATTTTCCCTGTTGCCCAGATTTCAGTCTTCAGTCTAAGCCTTCGGTCCACCTATTTGAACGTATCATAGGCATCTCTGACAAATTTGTAGACTCGAAGTGAACGGCAGTTTCAAGCAGATTCATCATTAAAGTTTACAAGTCAGACTTAAAGACTCAGCCATGTTTTATAACTACAGAACCGGCCAAGAAGATTATTCTGTGTACCTGCTTGCTTATCATACGTATCATACGGTCACAATGCCACTAATTATCCAAAACAACAGCTAAGAACGAAACTGTAATCCTGTTAAGCCTAGATCAACTCACAAACGAGACAAGTCTTTGACACCTTAAGCTTGTTGTCAACATCATTATAGCTAAGCTGTTGATGGTAACTGAAAATGATAATATTTATCTTTAATCCTGAGTAGCATCAGGTAAACTAACTATATTTTCGTATCGTTAAGAAGAAACAAACAAGATATTGTGCTGTATGTACATGCGATCCCTTAATGTAAACTGAGACTGTTGGCGATGAGCAATGGATAATTGGATTAGAGAGATAGAGTGAGTCACTAAATAAACAAATCAAAAGGTTTGCAGCACAGTGTAATCTGTAATTTGTATGTTGATGTTACGGATTGAGACAATTCTTTCAAACACAATGCGCACTGTGGCAGCCTCTTGTGGTGATGGATACGTTTACTTGTTCAGACCAGCGCTGAGCAGAAAATGACGGCTACTCGAGTGATAGCCAGTTTTTCCATACGGTGTCTAAGGTATGTTACTTGATCACTGACCTTGAGAAGTCGGCAGATGGGTTAAAAATACCTTGAGAGAGTTGACTCGACAACATTAGGATGTTTGGAAGGCTGCTGCTATCCTGTATCAGTGGGTTGGCCAAGTCGGAGCTGACATCTTGCCTTGATGTTGGACTGAGGAGCGGAAGTAATGAGACTATAAATTATAAGTGGAGAGAAAAGCACAAGAGTAGTCACTAAGACAAAAATGAAAGACGAGAAAAGCCTATTAATGTTTCCATGTACATGAACTTACATTGTATTGAAAGGTATGTGGTTATTTTGTAATCACCAGCCCTCGTTATATGAACATTTTCGATTATGGTATGTTTTCTCATCTGTGTATGAGGGCAGAAATCTAGAGTGGTCGGGAGTGGCGTTACAGGACTGCCGACAACAACATTTACTTACACGTACTATAATCTAATAACTGGCAATCCTGCTTCATACTGACGTTAAAAGAACATACTAAAATCGATAATATCCACATAATGGTAATTACATATAAAGGACTGACACATACAATGCGATTCAGTACGGTGAGAAGTCTATGGTCACTAATATATTTTAGTTCTCCATGTCTGTCCTTGCAATAACAATGAAAAAAACTAGTGTTTTAATATGGACATATTATGTTCATGATGTTTCACTACTCTTCTAGTCATGATATTCGGGATGATCTGTTTTCGGCATGGTCTTATTAAACATGGCTTAGAAAACATTTCATGCAGATTTTAGTCTATGAAATGAGTACATGGCCATAGGCCAGAACTCCTGCAGTCGGCGCCTGTAAAATCACAGGGAGTTTAGGATGCTACGTAATGATGAATTACTTTGCTTGGATACAAAATTTATATCTCATTACCTATGGAGAATCGAAATCGCCTTGAGAGGGGAGACCATTTCAATTTGGAGATGCTGAAGAAGGTGGAGGGACGACGAGAGCAAGGATTTGGGGAGGGGAGGGGGAATGTGGTTCATGACAACATAATCAAGGATCTGTCATTGTGTGACCTAATTTCAAGAGGGTCTGCATTATTGAAAAACACATCTTCCCCCCAAAAATTTAATCTAACCTCCGTCCCGCGGTATTTCGGGATCAAGGGTCTCAGAAATTGTACGTTTCCTAATCCGTCCCATTTTGTGTCTATTTCTGGATTATCCTTATTGCTAAAGCGGAACAACGAGACCGCGGCGCCGTAAAAGCTCAGAGCTGGGATGAAATCTCGTCGCGCTAACGAGAGGGAGAAAATTGCGGTTTGGTTTTTGTGTGTGTGTGTATTTTTTTTTCCCAATATTTATTTGGGTCACAGAGAACAGACGAACTCTTTTATGAGTCATGTTCCATCTTCACGCGTTTACGTCTACATCACGTCAAAGACGTCAAGAGGAAAAGCAGCTGTTGGTGTATAACTAATGACTTTGGAAGCATTATTTCTGGAGGGGGGGGGAGGAGTTAAAGGGGGAGGGGTAGAAGAGGAAGGAAAATTCAAACAGATGATCTGGGTAGCTTAAAAAAAATCAAAAGAAATGAGATGGAGGTAAGACAAAGTGAACAAGTCAAGTATTTTAGTGACAGTCAAAGATGACCGGATCAGTGAGGCCAAGGGAAATAAGTCGTGGTCTTCATAGACATAGCATCTATTTTAATCATTTGTGGAGAGAGAGAGAGGGGGGGGAGGGGTAGATAGATATATATATAGAGAGAGAGAGAGAGACGGTATTGGGCAACTGGGTGGTAGTTTGGTGAGTGAGGATATGTGTGGGGAAAATGAAAGAGAAAGAGACTTTGCGTGGTCAAATGTGACTGGATCAGTGAGGCCAAGGGAGGACAGTCGTGGTCTTCATAGAAATGGTGTCTATTTTAATCATTTTGTAAAAGGGAGGGGGGGTTAAGATAGATAGAGAGGCTGTTATGGGTGTATGATGGTTGTTGGGTGAGAGTGCATGTGTGCCATAAAGAAGAGAGAAAAAGACTTTGCTGATCTTCCATTATATCATTTACGTGAACGTGGTTGACCTAAGGTCTTGAATTTTGTGATTTCATAACAAGTTTTTTAGGTAGCATACTCCTTCATTATTTCCCCGTTTGAGCCAATGACCCATTTTCTGAACCGCCACATAAACGAGTTTCTGCAATGAAGAAAACTTCTTGACAAATATTGTTTGAAATAACGAGTTGTCACTGAATTTTTGAGCTAAAAATGTACAATTTTTATGTATGTTTTTGTACACTGCAAGTGTTCTTCATACATATCCGCGCCTACAGAAATGAACACAGACCTCAATATTCAGGATACTTTACCTAAACTTTTTTCTTCCTGTTTGATTATGTAAAACATTTCTTCTCTTTTCACATTTGTTGTTTACAAAGTGGTAAATCTATATGTTTTGTGATGTACAGTGTGTAATTTGTGTTGCCATGAAGCATATCGAAAGGAGGCTTGTGTGTTTTATCTGGAGGCAACGCCCTATTCTAAACTTTTCTTTGTTTCGGGTGCAGGAAGTAGGTACTGCGGAAGGAGGGACCCATCTCAGACTACTTCTAATTGGATGAAAATAGCATGTTGTCATAATTATGCGTTAGGAAGACAATAAAAAATCTGTCCTGTCCTGTCCAAAGGACAGATTTTTTACTGTTTTCCTTGTGGAAAATGAACCCTAGATTTGTTAACTTACCTGCGAATTAGTTTGCATTCTCTCCTCATTTTGTAAACTAAACCTGAAGTTTGGATCATGCACTTCGGTTTTGGTGAGGCCTTCTGTGCGGAGCACTTGTGGTTAAGGAAACTAGTTAGTTCTTTTACACCTTTCTATGTATCGGTTCATAGCTCGAAAACGAAATGAAAGACCTATTATTTTAAACATCATTTTTAATAAGTTCATTGAATCCTGCAAATTATTAAAGAAGAGATTGTGGAATTTCTTGTAAGTGACAGTAGAGAAAACACTTTATTGGCTCAAAGAGGGAAATCGGACTAGGCCAATCTGTAACTCAAATGCAGCAACAAAGTTGATAATAATATGAAAAAGTCTCGCTCAAACAAAACATCAAACAGTGTTTCACCCATTGGAAATCAGGAAAAGATGAAGAGAAGAGAGAAAGTAAGAAAGAAAGAGAGAGAAAGAGAGAAAGTGAGGGGGGGGGGGAAATATAAATAAGCCCAGATTAAGAATGAACCCGGCAAACATAGCTGAGATAGATTTAGTCAGCCATGACGCAAATTTTAATCCTTTTAATGTGTCTGGCCAGTTAATTTGTGCAGCACAGCTCATTTAANAGGGAGAAGGGTAGGAAAGGAAAAAAAATTCAGACAGATGATCTGGGTAGCTTAAAAAAATCAAAAGAAATGAGATGGAGGTAAGACTAAGTGAACAAGTCAAGTATTTTAGTGACAGTCAAAGATGACCGGATCAGTGAGGCCAAGGGAAATAAGTCGTGGTCTTCATAGACATGGCATCTATTTTAATCATTTGTGGAGAGAGAGAGAGAGAGAGAGAGAGAGAGAGAGAGAGAGAGAGAGAGAGAGAGAGATAGATAGATAGATAGATAGATAGATAGATAGATAGATAGATAGATAGATAGATACACTGTATTGGGCAAATGGGTGGGAGTTTGGTGAGTGAGGATATATATGACTGTGTGGTGAAAAAGAGAGAGAGAGAGAGAGACTTTGCGTGGTCAAACGTGACTGGATCAGTGAGGCCAAGGGAGAACAGTCGTGGTCTTCATAGAAATGGTGTCTATTTTAATCATTTTTGTAAAAA
>JAWQUT010000025.1:494600-508843 GCA_033807755.1 Ellobium chinense | reverse complement strand
CCCCCACCCCTACCCCCGACGACGCTCCTGCCTCTCTCTCTCTCTCTTCTAGTCCGAGTAAATTGATGGCCCCTGTTAATGCGCGCCTCCGAATTTCGAAATCCCCGCCATCGACATCAATAATTTGAAGTCAGCTCCCTGTTTTGCGTCATTGCCTGGTGATAATGATGAGCATAAAAACACGAGGCGTCAAAACAACACGCGAGTGAGTACTCTAGCACGAGTCATAATATGGGTGAGGTGTGGATGAGTTCCCATGCATACATGAAACCTTCCCCTTTTGCTATTACTCCTCTTAATATACTCCTCAGTATATGTGTACATAGTGTAGAAGAATGCATGAGTGTGTGAGCTGAATATTATATAATCTTATTTATTTTTCTACTCTATGTAAAGCGCTCAGAGCCTGTATCTACAGGGATGAGCGCTATATAAATGCTATGTTTTATAATTATTATTATTATTATTATTACTATTATTATTATTATTATATGCCTCCCCTGCCCCATCCCTTCAACAAAAATCAAGCCTCAGGAAAGAGATTGTCCTTACTCAGCTTACTTGCTGAAGGGTCGAACTTTAGATATATTATAAAATCCGTTTATTTCCTCAGTTCATGCACAAATAGAATAGTGATTCAGAAAATACAGTCGACTGGCATAATCATAGACTGCAGCGTAGTCCATCGTTGAACTCTGGATCTCTTGTGACGTCATCTAACGTCATCTAATTACGTCTAAAAACTAGGGATCAAAAATAGTACGAACTGAAGACCAATGAAACATGTTCGGGTATGCTTTTCAAACGATGCCAGCAAACCCCTTCCTTCTCCTCACCCCAAATTCTTTTAGATGTAAGTACATGTAGGTACTGAAGGTTACGGACCTGTAATAGGATTGGAACCTTTTTTCCTCTGTGGGCTATATTAACATTTTGAGCTGCCCTCTGAACCCAGAGTTTTAGCTTTCACCCAGACCCATACCAGATTAAAATGTAAGCTCATTATGTGGCCCAAACTGAAGTCAGGCGACTGACCCAACCCTAGCAAGCCCATTGAAATTTTGAGTTTGTTTGCTATTTGTAAACAGACCCTACAATTTTCACTGGTTAAAGCCAAACCTCTCCTCTTCCACCTGAGCACACCCCCGACCTGGCAGCTCCAGCCCAGGGCTAACTAGTGCCCTGGCAAAATAAAGTAAAATGGACACAGTTTCCCATTAAATCAAAATGTGCTCCCCTGGAGCCCTTATCACTGGAAGCAGGGCATGCCAGAAGAGGGAAAGGGGAGATGAAAAAATATGACCCCTAAGTAGTAGGACCCAATAGTGAACGCACAATAACAGACCTGTAACCAACTATGGCCCCTAAGTATCTGTTTGTTTATGAAAACATCAGTAACCTTCTGAGCATGTGGAATCAAAGGGGTATAAACACAGGGAGCGGAGCACAAGAAAAATAATGGAAGTTAAAATGCGGCCACTTATAAAAACTTTGTTATTGTTTGATATGTCTGCTGTAGCATGATAAACATTTATCCTCTAGCATGAACACAACAAACTACGATGTGACAACGGATGGCCCAAACTTTAACGGAAGAAAATTGACATGCGTTTATATTCACCTGAACATTTTGCCAAAACAGTTTCGCAGGTACAAAGAAATTAAGCTCGAGAGAAAGAAAGAAAACAAAAGTTAAAGGCTGGAGCCAGAAGAATCAGATAAATAGAAAGAGGAAAACGTAAATAATTTTTGAGACACAAAACACCTGTATGTTTTGTCTGTGGTGTTACCATGTTGTGGTCTACTTTAGATCTTAAATCTGGGGCACTGGGGTATACCAAGGATCTATGTTTAGAACGTGAGTAAAGCAATATATCTCCCTCTTCCTTTGTTAGTTTTGCCTGAGGCTCTCCAGTAAACCGGTGTGCATGACTCACATTCGAGTATAATATAGTAATGTTATTTTCTAGGTTTGTTGTTGTATTGAGAAATGAGGTGGGAAAAGCTCACGTTTAACCCTTATGTTGCCGCGTTCGACAAATGTCAAATGCTCCGGTAGCATTCTGACTGCCACGTGCCACAAAAGTCGAAATTATACTGTCTCGTGTTTGGAAGACCAACTGAAAAAGAAAAATACAAAGATACTCGCATGCTCTAGTGACTTCTCTAGCTTCAAAATACATTTCCACACCCGGTGGTTTTTTTTTGGTGGTTTTTTTTTTCTGGCAGCCGAAGAAACGGTTGATTTGCTGGTCCTTTGAGCCGTTTTCTGTTTGTTTATGTTGGAGACGTCATTTTTTTAAAGTTTTTTAAAATATATTTTTCAAATGTTTGGCATCCAAGGTGTAATAATAATATTGAATGGTGGCAGCCTAAGGGTTAATCTCTCTGACCTGGTAGATTTCTCCACAGTTAAAGCTATCATTATTATATTCTAGGTTGACTTACAGCAAAGTAAGTCCAAACTTTGATTATCTCGATTTTGGCTTTATTAACTTTCACACAGTCTATTTCAGCAACAGTTTTTCAAAATCACTGAAAAATCGCAACATTCCTATTACGTTAAATGCAATGGTCTGTGTTGGAGGTTTGGGAGATTTTATGTTGACAAATGAATAGATTATTGAATATACTTTACAAATAAAGACAAAAGACAGACATATC
Source organism: Ellobium chinense (assembly GCA_033807755.1). Taxonomy (NCBI): domain Eukaryota; kingdom Metazoa; phylum Mollusca; class Gastropoda; order Ellobiida; family Ellobiidae; genus Ellobium; species Ellobium chinense. The sequence continues at coordinate 506,179 of JAWQUT010000025.1, read as the reverse complement.
AAGAAACAGACAAATATAACAGCGTCGCTGTTTCCGAGGAGTTGTAAAAAAGAGAGGTAAACAATCAACAGCTTACCATCGTAAGAATTGCATTAATTTTGCATGTTGAACGCTACTAAGGGTGCATTTAGCAGCAGTGCATGAATGTAAGTTTTACGATGGAAAAAGATCCCACCGTTAGTGCGCAAGCTCTTAAGTCTTAGATTTTAAACCAGATGACCGAGGAGTTGTTTGTGTGGTGAACAGCGTACATATGTCACCTAAATCAACCAGAGATAGACTAGCTAAATCTAGATCAAACTTGATTAGTTGAAACAAACTCGAAATAAAGAGGGGAAGAAAAAAAGAAAGAGAGAAAGAAAAAAAAAAGAAGCTGGCCATTAATTTTACTTATCCGATTGCGCCGGAATTCAAGACTCTTTCAGCGTCTTCCGGCACAGTTTCAAAGACAGACTGAGGCTATGAGATAGAATCAGGCCACGTGATCAAACGTACATCCTTTGGACCGGATCGATAGTAAGTATATTTTTAGTAGCGGCTTCGAGAGTATCAGGGATAGCGGCGTGGCTTCTCTGACGATGCAGGGAAAACGGGAGGGAGAGGGAAGGGCAGAGGTGGGGGTGAGCTGTCAAATGGAAAAATCTTTCCTCAGCACTTCTCAGTACTCGCCTTATTGTGTCTAGCGATCGAAATAATAAAGATTTGATAGGTTTAATTTCCAAATTTAAAAGGCAGTGATGAAATACACTCTTACTGTATGATGTTCTCAACGGAGAATATCGTTATGTCTTAATGCCGCAGTCATGTAATGCATAACCAAGACATCATTCACAGGATTACTGCAGATGACATGTATGACAAAATCATTGCCAGTCGCCGTAGTGCAGCCCCTTGGTGTACTAATTCTGTTCTGATTACTCAGTGACATTTTTAGTATTTTAGGCATTAGGATACCACACTGTAATCGATACATCCCATGAACTTTGAAGCCTGAACTTTTGAAATATTATGAGAATGGCTTATAACGAACACAGCAAAGATCGCATCTCCCACACTTTTGTTCATTGAACCATCCTCCATGAACCCCCCTCCCCCTAAAAAAAAATACCCCTAGTGAAGAGCCGACACCTCACACGGGGCCAACAACCTTGCTAGACTTTTTTATTTTCTCCCTCGTCCTCTTCCACTCCCTCCCCTCTCTAAATAGCCTGTCAGGCGCCCAACCCATCCTAAACTCGCAGCTCAAATTTCTGATGGCTCGTCTAATTTCAACCCTGCATTTATCGACAGTGGCATCTCATCCTTGAAGATCTGAAAACTGTAATCGTAGTTACTGGCAATTTTGTATACCCCCTTCTTCACTCAGGAGCCAAAGCCCTCATTGGTAATACGCGTGTTTATATTAAACAATAAAGCGTCTGAGATTCGCACAAAAAAATACTGTTATTAAAGAAAATGTGTTTCTTTTTTTAAACAGCCGTGGCGCGCCCCGCTGTCCATACCGCTCACACCTGAGTCAATTTTGTTGACTAATTTCTCCATTTAGCAAGATTAAGTGTTACATCAAGAAAGCTGAAGCAGTTAACTGAAGTTAATGGCTATTCAATTATAAAAGAATCCTTTGAATGGCAAACTCTTATAGATCTTGTATGGAAGTGATGAAAACCTTTAACATTAGTGGTTTTCAAAGTATTGTCTATAGACCCATAGAAATATTTGGTATCAGATGCACATGTATATGAAATTACTCGTCCAGATTCTACTAGTAGATATTTGGATCAGGATAAAAATCAGTTTCACTGCCTCACAAATGAGGTTGCTTTGCAATCCATAATTCGTTTATAACGTATGTGTAATTACTCTCAATACAATGCAAGAAGTCCAGTGCAGTACTGTACGGACTGTGCACCGCTTTTCAGCGTCCTGTGTCCATATACATAATCCTTACGTTGGTTAACGCACTGCGGTAACCATAGGAAACTCCCAAAATATTAGTATTATTCACTGTAGTTAACGCAACACGTTAATTAATCGTATGGTTCATGCATACGGCCAGCATACGTATCCAAGCAATGCTTGCTCACACGACTTCACTCTATCACTGTAATGCCCCTAGTAGGTGAGGTAGTTCAATAAGTTTCTCAGCTCCTTGGGAGAGCGCTCAGTGCCGCTGCTATTTCACAGGCGCTGATCATACACATATATCACCCATCGCCAAGAACCGATTTTACAGATTTTTGTGCGACTCAGGAAAGAATGAATGAAATTATGCTTTCTAAAGGCACTTACAGCATGAACATGGCAGGAAACAAATCCCACCATCCACTGGCACAATACTTATGTTGTCAGCCATAATCCATCTCACTCTGACCCAGTTTCGTCAAATACTGACCTAATCTGCATAGAAAAGACAACAGACTGGGTCGGGTTGTTTTTTTTTTATTTTAATTCAAGAAATTTCTGAAACATAATTATACATGTCTGTAAAGTCAAGAGTTTAAAGAATGATCTAATCTGCGCGGGCCATTTTTAAAAAAAAAAAAATTTTTTTGAGAAAATCTTAATTGAAGAAATTTCTGAGAAATAATTATACTTGTTTGCAAAGTCAAGAGATTCTGAACAGAGTCGATGTANACCCACCAAACCAACTCCAAATGTTGAGAATCACTGGCTTATGTAAAAGAAAAACTGCAATAGAGATCACTTAGCGCCAAGGGTTTCCACGCGTTTCTTATTCTTGGTTCGAATCGATAACTGTAAAGGACAAGAGACGATTTTCTCTCAGCTTTTCTATAGATCAAAATAGCCATATTTAGAATCCCGGTTCGAGTGCCGTGGAAACTTAAGAACTTAATGGCCCGGCACGCGCTTTGAGACTCCTGAATAGACAGTTTCAAGATGCAATGCTGTCGCTGCTTTTCCTGCCCATTGTTGTTGCTGCTGCTAGTGATGTTGCTGGTGATTGTGATACTGGTGGTGGTGCTGATGATGGTGGTGAAGACGTTCATGGTGGTGGTGGTGGTGGGGGTGGTGATGGTAATGATGGTGACGGTGGTGGAGGTGATGATGGTGACGTTGTGGTAGTGATGGGGTGGTGGTTGTGATGATAGTGATGGTGATGATTGTTGTGATATTAGTGAAGGTAGCAGTGATGACGGTTATACTGGCTCTCAAACAGACAGTTTCAGGATGCAATGTTTTTGACACTTTTCTGCTCTTTGTTGTTGCTAATAATGTTGCTTGTGACGGTGGTGATGACAGTAATGATGCTCCTGCTGCTCTTGTTGTCGTTGTTGTTGTTGTTGTTGTTGTTGTTGTTGTTGTTGTTGTTAATGGTGATGGTGGTGGTGACAGTCGTATTGACTGTTGTGGTGATGGTAATGATGATGATGGTGTAGGTAGTGGTGAAAGTAACATTGATGATAGTTCTAATGGTTCGATAGGTGTGAGCGTCTTTAGAGGACATATTATTCTGCTGCTTTTGTGGTATTGTTTATGTTGTTAGTGGTAGTAGTAAGGCGGTAGTGATGATGATGGAAATGATGCATACACTTGTGGTTTTGGTGAAAATAATGGTGATGTTGGTAATGATGCAAGTAGATGTGATGATGACAATGTAGTGATGTCTCAGCACGTACAGAACTCATATAGACATTTTCAAGGTACACAATGTTGCTCTGCCTTGTTTGTTGTGGTGGTAGTGGTGACGGTGATGGTGGTGATGATGCAGTTGATGTGGTTGGAGAGAATTTTACTCTGTGGTAAGCCATGTCTCTACAGTGTCATATTAAAAGGTGATTTCCTACCGTTTTACCGCTGTCCTAGATCTAGACCTAGTTGTTTTGTTGTGGATTTGTTTCTTTTCACCCATGCTGGTTCACAGAGTTCATTTATACCCCATCATCAAGTTCACTGCAGTAACAAAATGATCCGTCCCAACAAATAAATAAATGTCACATGCATAAAAGTCTTGTGTTGCTGGATGTCTGAATCAAATGTCACGGACATTTTGAGCATAATTCTGGCTTTGGATTTATATAATAAAGTATGGAAATTAAAGACCAGACCGAGGATGATATAAAATTAGTACCGTATAATCTTCAGTCCGCAAGAGATTTTTTCGCAAAACCTCAGTTGTTGTTTTTTTTTTCCATGACAGGACGCTCTAGGCAACTTTGTTTCAATAAGAACTTTGATGGATAATAGGAATGATGATTTGTGCTCGTTCTGGTAAATCTGCTAATCTTCTGTTTTCTATTTACTTAACTCCATTTCTATTCCTCCCTCCTCTCGTTGTTCTTGCTGTTGTTGTTGCTAATGTTGCTCTTCTCCGTTTTTGTCGATGCTGCGAAGAACAAATCAACCGGTCTGGACAAGAATACAAGAATCTCTATTGCTCAAGTTGTATATGACATATGAGCATCCATAATTTTGTGAAAATACAATGTATTAGAAAACAGCTGCCTACTGCTCGGTCTGTTGGAATCGAGTAATAATTTATGAATGCAGAAGTCTCCAAGTCTCCTCTTGTTATCTCTCCCCTTCTTTATCGTTCTCTCTCTCTCTCTCTCGCACTCTCTCTCTCTCTCTCTCTCTCTCTCTCTGTGTGTGTGTGTGTGTGTGTGTGTGTGTGTGTGTGTGTGTGTGTGTGTGTGTGTGTGTGTGTGTGTGTGTGTGCTTGCTTCCTTTCGTCAGCCACCTTTTCTCCTTTTAAAATTGTGGCATTCAGTCAGCTGCGACACAAAACCCTTGCGGTTTGAAGGAATCGAAATGACCATTCAAGACTGAAATATGTACATATATATCGACTTCTCAATTCCATCGGAAGTAGTCGTAGAAATCATTTAGTGTCTCGACATGTGTCCTGCCCCTTGCCGGAAAACTTTTAAGCAAGAGTAACATAAATGCTAAGTGCTCCTATATATATCCTATATAATACTTGCCACATGGCTGGTCAAAAGGGGAATCCCAGGCCAGTGGCCGTATGCATAATCCTTGAGTATTGCATTTAAACTACCATGAACACCACAGAATAGAGATACAGTTGTGAATAAGTGGCGATGGCTAGATCTAAGACCAAGGGGTTCAACGCTTCCAGTAGTGACGCAGTAAATAAGAATGAATCGATAGTTCTAGATCTAGTCTAGATCTAGACTGGGCTTATTATCGCCAATCACAATGACACTTCCCTTTGAAGCAAATTTATTGATCTGAATGGCAACAAGCAACTTGCTTAAATGTCTGACTGGCACTGAACCTGTAGGTAGTACACAAGATCTATGTAGAGACCACGCAGATCTCATAGTCATAAGGTTATCATAGGCTAGGCCTATAAAGCGTCCTTATTTTCATATAATCCAATATGGCGCCAGCCGTACAGCGATTGGCCATTCGCTGTGACGTATTTAGGCCTCTTGTCGCTTCTGTCCGTATCTCTATTCTGTGATGAACACTTCTAATTTGGCCGCTGTGCGTTAACTAAGGATTATGCGTACGGCCACAGATTTCTTGCCCACCGACATTTCCCTGGCAAGGTTTGCAATGCACTGCAGAAAGTCAACGTCCTCGATGCGTTATTTATTTCCTCCTTCATCCCCNCCCCCCCCCCCCCCCCCCAAAAAAAAACAACACATTACTATGAGTGGAACTCAAGGTTTCTTTAAGAAACATATTGATACTAGTTCTCTTTCTCTCTGTTTCTCTCATACACCAAACACTCTGTTACTCACTCTAGCCTATAATGTAAGGGGGCTTACGGACTCTAAACCTACTCCTCAAGGTAGAGGCCTCGCACTGGTGTAATCTGGCCCTGCGTCCACCCTATCGAGCATGTTCTTTCATAGGCTGGATGGAGGAACCAAAACATTGTTATCGAACGCATTGTTGTTGTCTCATCCTATACTTCTTTTCTAAAGGTTAAGCGGGTAGTTCAAATGCCATCGATCTATTTAGGGGGCCGATAAAACCAAAGTGGTATTTCCCTAGGAAATATAGACTACTACGTTGTTATATTTGGGGTGATTTTTAGGTTAATGTGTTTTCTATGAAACAAAAACAACAACGACGTGGAGGGCGGGAGGGAAGCAAAATCAAAAATGTTTCAAAGAAAGTTAATCCACATCTTCTCTATGAACAACAGACAGCTATTTTAATCCATACGTTTAGCTTTGAAACTGGTTGAACAACTGCGATGTTGTCATGAATGTTGGAGCAACAATCCCCTCACTTGTTTTCATGCTTTTAAGAGGAAATGTCAGGAACAGTTAACCTACTTAATTATTTTGTTTTTCTCTATCTAATCCTCTGATAAAATATTGAAAGAGTAGGAGCATGACGTTGTCACTTTAATTTCCTCCAGCTAATCTACTAACAAAAATATGGGGCAGATTAATGTGAGCTTGAAAATAACTGTTAATCCTTTCTGTCACTGAATTGGTGGATGTGTCACATGATTTTAGGAAAAGATACAACTAGTTGGATAATAAGAATACTTTTTATACCTTGGGTTTGGGTATTTTTTTGGGAAGAGAGGGGAGGGCACAAGGGAGGCGAGGAAGAGTGTAACGGTGAGCCGCCGTGATGTCCCCACGCAATCTTCAGTGCAGTCGCATGTTATTATAGTGATCACAGCACTGAATACTCAATCCCTTGCAAAACAGGACTGTATTCACCTGATGGAAACTACAAGTTCACCTCAAGTCATAATGGGTTCCTGTGGATCATCACTACGCTGGCATATTCGTATAGTGATACTCGTCACTGACTATTCAATCATTTCGAAGCAGGCCTGTGCCCACATGATACAAACAACAAATTCATCCCAGGTTGTGAGGGTTCACGTCAATCTTCACTGCAGCCGAATATTCTTGCAATGATCACTGCATTGAATATTCAGTCCATATCGAAGCAGGCCTTGATTCATTTGATGGAAACAACAAGTTCACTCCAGGTTGTGAAGGTTCACGTCAATCTTCACTGCAGGCGACTATTCTTGCAATGATCACTGCACTGAATATTCAGTCCATTCGAAGTAGGCCTGGATTCATTTGATGGAAACAACAAGTTCACCTCAGGTTGTGAAGGTTCACGTCAATCTTCACTGCAGCCGAATATTCTTGCAATGATCACTGCACTGAAGATTCAGTCCATATCCAATCAGGCCTGGATTCAATTGATGGAAACAACCAGTTCACCTCAAGTCGTAAAGCTCCTTGCGAATCCTCACTACATTGGCCAAGTCTTATAGTGATCAAGCCACCGAAAATTAAGTCCATTTCGAAGCAGGCCTGGATTCATTTTGATGGAAACAACAAGTTCACCTTCAATCATAAGGATTCCTGTGAATCTTCACTACACTGGCATATTCTTATAGTCGTTACTGATCACTGCATTGAATAATTATTAAGTCCATCGCGAAGTAGGCCTGCACCCACTTGATACAGGTAACAAGTTCATCTCAAGTTGTGAAGGTCCCAGTCACCCAGCCGTTTGTGATAAAGGCAATTCCAGCATAACGCAACGTCAGATAAGCTTTTTTGTGAAAGGTCTTGAATTTAGACTTAGCAATTAGTTTTGATTGTTTCCAGCACGATTTATTTTATTCTCAAAGAAAAAAAAAACAGAAACTGGTGGCTGAAAAGTCATGACCTTTCAGAAATTAACGTAATGAAGTGGCATTATGCTGGAATTGCCCATTGTCTCACCAAGAAATATGGCCGGCGTATTAATTGTTGTATGTTTTATTGTTTATATACAATCCGTCCTATTCACTGAGTGCTGTAAGTTACTACAAATATGGAACGGGTAAGTGTGTTGCGAAACGTGTAACAGTATAGTAATGGCCGCAGATAATAGTGCAAAATCTGGAAAACAAAATTATTCTCAGTGGATTCATCGAAATGTATTTGGCATTCGGACTGCTTTTAAGCAAATCACGGTACCGATGTTTTTTCCTTCCACGTCGTTACCACAGTCGTTTCATTACTTTTCTTTTCTTTTCTTTCCTCGCTTTTCTTTTTATTCTGAGGGTAACAGATCCCAAAGGCTCTTGGGAATCAGTAATAAGCTATTACTTAGCATGATGGATCATTTGTGGTCACCGCAGTTCTGTGACAGTTCCCTAACCCTTACGTTAGTTAATGCACTGCAGTAACCACAAGAAACTTCCAAAACATTAGTAGTGTTCACTGTAGTTAATGCGAAACGTTAATTAACGCACGGGTTATGTAAACGGTCACAGATGGTTAGGGCTTTGGGCTCAAGACCTGAAAGATCGTGAGTTCGATTCTCTCCATGGTCATGTTGTAAGTGCCTCAGGAAAATATTTCCACCCGTCTATAAAGTAGGTACCATGAAATATATTGTCAGATTGGTAGTGACCAGTGCCTGTAAATGCCAGGGTACTGTAGACCTATATTATGCTTTCCAGGAATTTGAGAACGTCCCTGAGCGATCTGGCCTGCCAAGGTAATAATGTGGAGCCGTGCGAGCAGGCCGTGTCTGGATTGAGACTTAAAATCTCATTATTAATATATGCTTTGAGAATAACAATGTGTTCATAGTTTTTCCAGTACTGAAGAAAACAGTAGCCACCATTCGATCATGCCATCAGAACTCTCTCGTTCCCTTCCCCTCCACCCCGAGCCCCCAAACAACTATCACGTCACTTTCACCGCAAAACGAGGCATGTGACGCATTCACAACGCGCCGCACGGACCCGTCACTGGAGGAGACGAGCGGAAGACCCGACGTGATTGGCTGGGGAAACAGGTGCGTGAAAGTTGTCTTATGGAATTTCGACATCGCTCGCGCTCAGACGGCAAAGTACCGTGGGTGCCAGAAATCAGGACGGTTCAGCCGGCGATAGATAGATTCTATAGACCAGACTAGAAATCTGTGCTGGTTGTGAGTAAAGAATGGAGCTCGCGAAGATTAGATGAAAGGGGGAAGAACTTATACAGGCTATTTTCCAATAATCTATAGTAGAAGGGAGAATCCACTGGCGCCTTGTGCACGGTAGATGTAAACGTGTTGTGGATGCCTGGGCTAGAGTTAGACTTTCTTTCTCGAAACCTGCTCTCGGTTTTGTTTGGTTGCTTTCTTTTGAGATCTGGAGATGGTCTTGTGATGAACTTGTTTGCATAAAGTGTTTGCAGGCTTGCACTGCTATGGATTATCCGGTGCAGTGAGCGCTTCAAGAGCATGTGGTTGCAGTTGCTGAAACAGGTAAATGCACCACTATCACATGTATTAATAAAATTTCCTTTTTTTCTCTCCTCCTCTTTCTCCTCCTCCTCCTCACTTCCTCATCCTCTTCTTCTTCCTCCTCCTCCTCCTTCCTTCCTTCTTCCTCCTCCCTTCCTCATCTTCATCCTCCTCCTCCTCCCTTCCTCTTCCTCCTCCTCCTTCCCCCTTCCTCATCCTCTTCCTCCTTCTCCCTTCCTCATCCGCTTCCTCCTACTCCTCTTCTTTTTCTTCTACCTCCTCTTTCTCCTCCTCCTCCTTTTCCTCCTCCTCCCTTCCTCATCCTCTTCCTCCTCCTCCCCCTCCCTTCCTCCTCTTCCTCATCTTCGTCTTTTTGTTCCTTCTCAGCTTCTAATGTTTATGACATAGAAATGTTAAGCAATGTAATAATCTGCATTTACGATTCAGGCATTTAAAACTTTGGCTGATTTCAATCAATGCTATTGCTGACATGATTGCAATACTTGTAAAAATGCATTTTTAGCTCATTTCATCTGTTTTTCTTTATGTGATTTTATCATGGCCTAAATAGTTGTATTTTCACAGTGTGGGAAATGTAGGAAACCATGTTTATGGCAAATCAAAAACAGCAGGTGCAATATTATCTTTGCAACGTGCAATTTTGGCGGGAAAACATTACCACATTTTTAAGTTTTTTAGCATGTCAAAGTGTGCCTTATCTAGCGAATAGCGTGGCATCCTTTCTCTATTGCAGGTGTTTCTATTAAGTAATTTCCATTAAGACTGATGTTACCCAATGTAGAAGCACATTCTTGAGTTGTTGTTGGTGCTGCTGCAGATGATGCTTATGATGATAATTAAGATAACAATTCAAATAATTATGGTGCCTGTTTTCTTGGTCAGTTATTGTTAAATCTTGCGCGAAGATTTTCAGTAAATATATTATTTTATACCCACTTTCCTAAAGATAGTTGTGTATGTGTGTATGTGTTTGTGTGTGTATTTGTGTATGTGTGTGTTTGTGTGTGTGTGTGTGTGTGTGTGTGTGTGTATATGTCTGTGCGTGTGTGCTTGTGTGTATGTATGTTTGTGTGTGTGTGTGTGTGTATGTTTGTGTGTGTATGTCTGTGTGTGGGTTTGTGTGTGTTTATGTCTCTGTGTGTGTTTATGTGTGTGTATGTCTGTGTGTGTGTGGGTTTGTGTGTGTCTGTGCCTGTGTCTGTGTCTGCGTCTGTGTCTCTGTGTGTGTTTGTGTGTGTGTTTATGTCTGTGTGTGTGTGTGGGTTTGCGTGTGTCTGTGTCTGTATCTGTGTCTGTGTCTGCGTCTGTGTCTGTGTCTGCGTCTGTGTCTGTGTCTGTATGTTTGTGTTATTCTTCTTATTATGCACAAGCTCAACCAGCTGGCCCTCCTTGCCCTAACTTCTTAGCCGACGGTAAATAAGGCCAAGACAACCTGCCTCTTTCGCCTAAGCACGGTTTTTCACATGAGTGTGCGTCATTTTTAATAAATACTATTAATAATGACGATGATGTAGATAATAACGATGATGCTAATCTGCAAATAGAGTCGAACAGATGATTAGATCGGATGGCCCTGGCTAGGGGCGGGGGGTGGGCGCAAAATGGAGAGGGGAGAGGGGTGTTCTTCTGTTTGAATTTGTTTTTTCTCTGAACATTTAGAGTCATAACACGGAATTTGTTGAAAGTCACAAGGATTACTGAGAGCGCCACGCAGGATATGTAAGCAAATTAAAAATGTCATTAAGTGTAAACAATGCCGACTCCGCTTATTCACAACTTCCTGAGGCCATAGGAAGCTTTGCATTCAAACAGCGAAAAGTGCGATTAAGCCGTTCTGATTGTTTTGCATTGTCATTGTACATGCATATGTCTTCTGACCTGTGTTACAGTTAACTTGCGATTAAGCGCAATGCCATAAAGCAGATCCGCACGACTTTATGAACGCATTGTCAAGTCTTGTTATTAATAACAGGTACTAATGACGGCAGGGCAAGTAGTTAATGAGACTTGTCATTGATTGCATTATAATTGCAGTGGTGACATATGTATTATGACTTTTATAACAACAACAACATAGCTTTGTTAGCTCAGGTTCTATGAACATATACATTAAAAAAACAGTGATGCCACAACAATTGTAATTGACATTATGATCCGTACATTAGGACCTTCCATGAACATAGTCGTATATTAATATATAAGTAATGGCTGAGAAACACGGCGTTTTCGTGCCAACTGTACTGCTTTGACAAGTCGCCATGTTAAAATCCATGTTTTTCCGAGCGGGTCGCTGGATTTCATTGGTTTGGACTTAGTGTGAATGACAGCAGATTAGCCCTTCTTCCCCCCCCCCC
>JAWQUT010000025.1:476509-487398 GCA_033807755.1 Ellobium chinense | reverse complement strand
AAAAAAATTCATCGATTCTTCCCCTTTTCTACAGCCATCTCATAACAAAACTGGTAACACCACTACGGTTTCGTTCCATATAAATTGATTAATTTGTGCTTTTTGAGTTACTTCCCAGTATACTCTTTCTTGTTTCCGTATATAAGAGATTTGATGACCTGTCCAAGAAGACTTTTCTCGTCTCCTCCTAAATCCCTTTCTAACCAGAATAGACAAACGTACATGTGATCGATCCAGACTATTTCTGGAAAGAAACGCCTCGTCTGGGACAGTGTATTGGGGTCTCCGGTTCCAACAGGTCTCTCCCCATTTTTTTTTGTGTTTGTTTCGTTTTCCACTGGAGGAATTTCGTAAATTTCATGGAAAACTTCAAGTATATCGTTATAATACTCATTATGTCTAGACCAACGATTTTTTTTAACTACTCAGGTATTTTGTAGGATTATGGGTTAGACAAGGAGAAAACAAACAGTCCCGTTAGGGAAAGGGATTTCGAGGAGAGGAAGGGGGGAGGAAAGGNAAGGGGGGGGGGGAAGTAATGGCAGCGGAAATAACTTTCAATGTCCTGTTTTGCAACACCTCTTTTCAAGGCACTCCTCGTTTTTAACAATTTTGTCAAGCGCTCGATGATGCAAGTTTGAGCTTTTCATCAAAACCACAAAACAGGGGAGTTCAAACAAAATTTTAAAGAAGCAACCATTTATATAATTGCATGTCATACGTGTAATATGTAATTGGGCCATGAGAAGGCTGCTGGCTAATTGTCCGTTGTTAAATGTTACGATGACATTCATATTTTTTTAGACTATAGATTTTTCTCTAGTGCTTGAAGAGCAGTTATGAAAAGGGTGATCGATTTTAAGATATAGATCTAATGAATGTATATTTTGTGCACGTGTGTGGCTTTAACAGACGTTCGAAAAAAAGTTTAAGGTCTTTGATGTTATGGGTCTTAGCATAAATTTATTCGGACTGTATAATTTGAAGTAGAAATAAATCCTGCTATTTTCACTGGCAGACGAAATGTGAATTTAAAATATGTTGAGGCTTAGCCAGTAATTAAATCAAAAGGTGTGTGTGTGTGTGTGTGTGTGTGTGTGTGTGTGTGTGTGTGTGTGTGTGTGCGAGTGCGCACTTGAATAAGCTCACCGCTCAAGGAGGGGGAGGGAGACAGTATGAGTATGAGATCAAGAAAGCTTCAGATATTGCATAACTATTGATTCTCGTTCTTATTTTAAATTTCCCTCATTTTCTTTCACTATCTCCTGCTTCATCTTTCTCATCTTCCTTTTTTCTTTCTTCTTCTTCTTCTCTTCTCCTCAGGTTCTCTGTCCTTCACTCGTTAAAGCCATCAAAAAAAAAGACACAAACAAAATGGGGCACCGCGTGACTGTAAATCAGCCAGTTACGTCTAATAGGCTTAGGATATCAAAAAAAAAACGCCAGGCTGTGTGTATCGATGTGTTCTTATTAATGGGAACGTTGAAGGCCTTGCGTGTGGTAAAGGGGTTTGTTTGGCTTGGGGTAGGGCTTGAGGGGGTGGGGGGGANGGGGGGTGGGGGGGAGTAGGTAGAGAAGGGTGGGGGAATGGATGTGGAGGTTGGAACCTTTAAAAGTGCAGTGTTGTAGCAATAGAAGCTTAGAGAACCGGCGTGCAGAGACGATGGGCTGGGGTGGGGAGGATTTGGTAGCATACAAACATCAGTTAGGAAGATGAAAAAAAAAAGGCAGTGGTGGTGAAATCGACTACGAGAGAGGCAGAGAAAAAAAAAGAACAGAGAGATAGGAAAAGAGAGAGAAACAAAAGATCGCGAAAGAGGGACTTGGAGGCAGCCACACAAAATGGCAGACAGGCAGGAAAGCAGGCAGGTGCACGTGAGTTGAAAGGAGATGGTATTTATAGTAAAACACAGGGACTCCATTGATGAAGTGGTGCAACAGATTAGTAAAGTCGATAATTTGTCACTATCCCTTGTTGACACAAGAAGTATTCGGCGAGTAGCGTCATCAGCATCCCTCCCCTTTCCCGCGAGGATAGAAATGCGAAGTAGAATGACAGTTCTCGGTTTCGAATCTAAACCTACACTCGAATGGCCTGCATGTCAGCGGTGTTTCCTGCAGAAAAACAGAAATGGGGACAGGAGGAGAAGGGAAACGCCATCGACTGTGGACCGAGTCGAGAATTTTTTTTTAAACTTCATTCAATCACTTTCTCGCTCTTTTCTAGTATTCCGTTGGAAGTTTTCACGACTACAGTAACTTTCCAGATTCATAATAAAATTTAAAAAAAAACAACGCAAAGATTAAACGCATTTAATGCACCGGATATGTCACAAACTTCAATCATTAAACAGACTAGGGCATATTATAACATCTTATACCTGCCTCCAAACTTTTCTTTTCTAAATTAATTACATAAAAACGCTTTAAAAGCCCAGCCAAAATGATAGAAGCCAAAACACGGAACCCAAATTGCAATCAAGATCCATGATCGAAAGGAAATATGACCGAAAGGATAGCTCTAGGATTCCCTATTCCATCCACTGTGTAGCGTCTGAAGGGAACTGCAAGGCCTGGTTAGACACATACAAAATAAACTGGTTGAGTACTTGAGGCATCAGGACCGTAACGACCGTCACACATACTCCGTAACGCCCAAACAGGCCGTGAGAGTAAGGGTATTACTTGCCCAACGACAGTAGACACTTGTTACGTTAACACCCACAATAGCGCCTGGCAGTATGGCGTTGTTTTTGTTTTTTTTACCCAAAGGGAGAGAAGAGTGCAGATTTATCACAGCCCTGATAAATATGTGAAAATCACATTCAGTGAAAATATTCAAAACATTTGAAAGTATCAAATCTAGAATCTTCTTTCAAAATACCATAAGTCCTACTTTTCTGATGTGGATATGCGGATTTTTATTAAAAAATAAAACTCCAAAATATAGATCTAGATGCTATCGTCCACAATCTCAACGCTTTTGCCTCGCTTTGGCATGTAAATCCTTCAGCGGATTCGAATCCACAGTTCTCTGGACTTATTAATTCGGATTCGATATGATCTCGAATACCAGCCCCCCGTTCAAATCTTATTCCAATTCTGGCTTCCTCTACCAATGAAAGGTGATGGAATAGGACGGGCTTGGAAAAGCCTCATCCTCTGATTCAATCACTTCCTTTGGTGATGGCTTTTTTCCTCCAGGGCATTTGAGCAGCCCAGCGCTCCAATGATCTCATTTCTCCACTTCTTTTCAATGGCGTGGCCATAAAATTTTCTTTTCTAAGAATGACTTTTATTCTTTAATCTTTTTCTGGAAGGAAATGTACACAGCCATGCAATATCCAAAGAAGAGGCATGTTCCTGAATGACTTGATTTTCTTTCAACGACTTTGACTGACGTTCTAATCTAATTTCATCTATTATTATTTTTCTCCCTACTCTCTACTTCTCTATTTCTCCCTTTTCTCTTCCATATTTTTGTGTTTTCTTAAAGGTATCTGAGAATGATATAGGACAGGCCTACAGACGAAAAGGGTTGTGCCCATTTCCTCCCCGGCTTGACCCCCTGTCGGCTACGCCATTGTCTCACCGATCGATCACATGACGAGGCCCTCGCAGATTACGCTGGAGAACCCAAGAGTACATATAAATCTTTGAGAGTGATAGGTTCCTTTTTACCACGACGTTAACTCGCTGTCATGCTGAAAACCCCGTTGATTGTCCAGTGTCTCCTCCTGGTCCTTCTCAGGGGATTAGGGACTGGATTTCCCCACAAGAAAAAAAAAACGTTAAAGTCATATCCAGTGTAAAGCAGAGGCGATACTGATCAGCACTTCACGGGCAATCGATAGATTGGTCTATCACCCCATCACCTTTTAGTTATTTATTTTGATTTGGGTGCTGAATGACTCCTCAGTTTCTCTTTTTTTCGTGTGCTTGTTCGCATTTCTTTCATTTCATCGATCGTTCGTTTGCGCTTTTTGACCGTGGACCTCTGACCTGTTGATTCAGTTGTTGTTGGCGATCGGCTGACTGACTGCATGGCTGGCTGACTAGTTGGCTGACAGGATGGCTGGCTGGCTGGCTGCCTGCCTGCCTGACTCACTGATTGAGTGACTGACTGACTGACTGACTGACTGACTGAATGGCTGACTGGCTGGCTGGCTGGCCGGCTGACAGACTGACTGACTGACTGACTGACTGACTGACTGACTGGCTGGCTGGCTGGCTGGCTTGCCGACTGACTGACTGACTGGCTGACTGACTGACTGACTGACTGACTGACTGACTGACTGACTGACTGACTGAAAGTAAATTCATGTGGGCCGTCAACTTGTAGACTGATTTAGTAGCCACAAATTATAATGATATTGATAATATGAAGGATGGGAAAGTGCATACTTTGACATATTCTAGATCTTTAGATGGCTTAATGTAGAGCTATGAAACACATCAAAAGTACAAGAATGAAACATTACTGTCACAAATTACTGTTTCCATTATCGTAATATATTAGTATGACCATCTCAAGATCTTTCGCACAAACATGTTTCGTAATGTGCAAGCCCCGTTAAAGATACAGACTTTTTCCTTATTCTTCTTACTGTTTTTCCTTTCTTCTTCCATCCCCTATCTTTCATTCTTTTCCTTCTTTATCTTCATTTATTTTCTCTTTTTCTTCTTTTCTCGATTACCCGTCTTGCGCCACATGTGCCGCATAAGACCCACACCTTCCCTTAATCTCCACCTCTTTCATAATAGCCATAATCAATTTTCACAGAGCAGATTTTTTTTTTCGACATCTCATCTTAACTCTGCCTGTCATACGGCACGCTTGTTTCTCCTCATAAAACTTTCGCAATGTATTCGGTATTATTCAATATTTTCCCCTGTTGCCTCATGGCTTTCCATTCTGAGCTTGAATATCCAGATTGTTAGAGAATTCTCAACAGCTGATAATTGTTCTTACACGGGTGACAAATCATTGGCGAGCTGTGCAGAGTACTTGACCACAGGGTAATCCCAAATACGGAAGTTGCGGCCCCTGAAAATGTAACCCTTCTGTGTCAGTTTTAGATTCCAACAGATCTCTGGTTAGTTAACCTATTTTCGATAATTAGTATTAAATCAGTTAATCCCGTCTACGCCTAGACCATTCAACAAACGAGGGACAGCAGAATATTTTTAAAAAAAACAACAAAAAAAAAAAGCCTGTTAACCTCTGGATAAATACAGTAATGCTCAAAATACAAACAACAATTTAACACTCTGTGGCCTATCACTTCTGAGTATCATGACTGGAAGGGTGGTGAAACCTCATGTATATATTATGTCCATATTCAGGCACGAGTTTTCGATTGTTCTTGTAAGGACAGACATGGGATGGGCCTCTTACCCATGCCTGCCCAGTGAACAGAGGGGAATAAAAAATATAACACAATGAAAAAAAGAATCTATGGCTTAATTGACATGGCGGCACGAGTTCAGTAATGCCAAACTAATGGTGACCAAAGTCCAACAAAGTTCCCTTGAATGGTTGTGTAAGTCATTATTGGCTCTCATTAGTGAGTAACATGTGCAGTGGTGGTGTGGGAAGAACAGGCGAGAGAGAGAGAGAGAGAGAGAGAGAGAGAATTGCAGCCTGTTTTACGTCACTGAATTGTTGTGAAATAGGAATGATGTCACAGGTTGTCACGTTAGAGAGGTGTGATGACTGTCAGTGGTAAGGATGTTGTAATGAATCTAGTGACGCAAGTATAGCATGTTGCTGGGGATACACTTACAGGCACATTACGTTGACAGATTCAGATTAACATTC
The DNA here is from genome assembly GCA_033807755.1 of Ellobium chinense. Taxonomy (NCBI): domain Eukaryota; kingdom Metazoa; phylum Mollusca; class Gastropoda; order Ellobiida; family Ellobiidae; genus Ellobium; species Ellobium chinense. The sequence goes on along the minus strand of JAWQUT010000025.1, from coordinate 481,577 downwards.
TCACTGACAGAGCTTCGTTCCATTGAACACTGGACATTGCTGACATGCCCATTTCAGTTCCCAGGGTTGAAATGTCTGATGTCTTAAATAGTCCAAATGTGGAACTGCGGTCAACACTGTAGTGTATATGAAAGATCTGCTTACTGTCTCCGACATGCCATTTTCTCTTCCGCCTGTTGTGTTCTATTTCTTTTAGCCAGTCACGCCCCGCTACGCGCTGTCTTCAGTCAGGTGCCACGGTCTTCAGCGACAGACTGTTCTTAGTTGGTCAACTCCAGTAGAACTCACTTCCGGATTAAACAAATTAAAGTCACGTCACTGCGTCATCAGATCTCGCTTCCAAAAGCAAAAGATGTCTCAGCCAATACAAGCCATCGGAAAAGACCATATCAGCCAATCATATTCTTCTGACAATGGAAATGTAGAAAGAGGAACTAATGAGTACTGGAATTGTGGCTTGCGATGCCCGGATGACCGTGCATGCATAATAAGTGAAAGTGGTCTATTACCTCCCCCTTTTCTGGTCAAATATCGTGTGCCTTGCTTCATGCGTCGCCTTTGCAGACATCAGAATTTCAATCTATGTGTGGGACGTCCTACTCGCACAGTATCTGTAGCGATCTGGCCGTTAAGGACATGCGTCGAGATACGATCATTCTGTCTGCGCCGCACATGTCCTGCTGAGCGGAATGATATATATTGATAGTCCTACCATTAACTACTCTGTAACAGGATTCCACCCTTCTTGGACCACCACCTCGCACACACACACACACACACACACACACACACACACACACACACACACACACACACACACACACACACACACACGGGACATCCGTTTACGCCATTAGTCAGGTTTAATGAGGGCAATAAAAGTAAGGTAAATTACTGTGAGAACATAGTTAATCTATATCTCATGGACAGCCGAGTTCTGGTTTTGTGGGTTTGTTCTCTTTTTTTTTTCTTGCTGTGATTGCTTGAAATTCCGTTAGTCTGCTGCAGTGTTTATTGGATGTCTGCAGATATTGTCTCCTTAGTACTACTGTTTCGTTTCAGGTAGGCAGTAAGTCGTCTAAAACTTATCAAAACGGGCAAGTGTTCGGATAGTTTTGAATCGGGGTCGTCATGAAGCGAAAATCTTTCAATCTCTATAGTGTTGACATGAGGAAAAGACATTATAGGGCCTCAGATTCAAAGAATAGGTAACTTTAATAGCCATTGCGAATATATAAAATGTCTAGAAAATGGAATGCTCTGTGTTGAGGTCTTTAAATTAGCCTCCCTCGGCGTAGTTCTGGCCTTACCGTGAGCTTTTTCACATGCGTGTGTGACGCGGCATAAGATAGTATTTCAGAAAGTGGATAATATGCAAATTTTGGTATCAGTGTGTTCAGAAATTTAGACCGGCTCTGATGACATTATCTAAATTTATGTATGAGCTCAAAGACTTAAAAGCCTAACACTGTTATGAGGATTTTAACATTTTCATACCACATACATCATCGTATACAATCCCTTTTATTTTCGAATTTCAAATATATGGAATACGAGGTTTCGAATTACCGCGGACGATGGGGAACTTATTTTTTGCTAGTGTAAGTACTTTTTGGTAGTTTATTCAACGCGGTCACCGTTTTTATGTCTCATAACAAACGTATCATCACTTTACATCTAGAATGGCCAAGACCGGTATGCCTGAGAGGAAGAGGACTTGTTTTATTTGGTTGTGAGTTGATCCATGACATTAATCTGTAATAATTCCTTTTTGGAAGACGTGCTGATGTGTTTAGTTGTCAAGATGACCGAGGAAGTTATCTCAACTATAATGTCGTATTTAGAGAGTGTCTGACTAATAAATTTCCACACATTAGTAGTGATGTCAGTTAGACAAATAAAAAAGCATTGACAACGCAGCCAAAATAAATTTATAGACATTATTTTCATTTCAGTGAAGCCTTTATTGTTGTAAAGGTTGGTCCGGCATACATAAAACCTCAACATTTCGAATAAATTTCACCTGGAATTTTTTTTAAAAACGTAATTTTCCAACCAAGTGGTCTTTGTAATGGCTTTAATGCATTTCACAGCCCAAATGTCTCTCCCTGCCCCAGTCCGCTCTCACCCATTAAGAAAAGTCGATCCGCCAGTTTAAATACAAACTAGTGTGCCAAGCCTGTGAGCATTGCACCTGGGACCAGTCGATTTCCTGGCAAAACAGTCTCATTGTGTTTACCGGAAGTGACATTAAGTACCCTTTTTACCTGTTTGGTGTCTGGCACCAAAAAGAAGAATGTTACTGCTTTCTGCGTATCCTTCATTTCTCCTGCCCCTATTATTAGACAGGACATGTAGGTCGTTTCTCTATTTCTGTAGGGCATTTTTCTTCTGTGGGCGGTAAGGTTTTTTGTTGTTGTTGTTGTTGTTGTTGCAGCTACTGTAAGTCGTACACGTTCTGCAGCCATGTTTCATATGTTACGCCCATTCTTACCATTGCTACTGTTTTTATCTTCATTGTTTGTTGTTGTTGTTGTTGTTGTTGCTGCTGTTGTTGCTGCAGCTGCTGTTGCTGCTGCTGCCGTATTGGTTGTTGTTGTTGTTGTTGTTGTTGTTGTTGTTGTTGTTGTTGTTGTTGTTGTTCAGGTCGCCTCAGTTTTTAGCAATCATTTGCTCTGAGCAACATCTTCTCTTACCCGCACTGTCTCTGTCGTGCGCTGCTGATTCTCTTTCTTACTCCCTAGGAAGGAACAAAGCGGTACTTTTGTACTTGTGTGTGTGTGTGTGTGTGTGTGTGTGTGTGTGGTGTGTGTGTGTGTGTGTGTGTGTGTGTGTGTGTGTGTGTGTGTGTGTGTGTGTACACAGATGGGGGTTTGGGCTCAGTTGGTAGGAAAGGGTACCTGAGAGAGCAAAATCTTGTATGTGGGTCAAGACCCTTAGAAAACTCCTGTCTCCGCTCTCTCTCTCTCTCTCTCTCTCTCTCTCTCTCTCTCTCTCTTCTTTCTCTTTCCACCAAAATCTTCCAGATCTTGTTTATTCTCTCTCCCTCGTTCACTCCACTGTTTTAGTCTTCTTCCCTTTCTGCCCACACGTTATCCAACAGCTTATTCAACTATGGCTTTTCCACCTCCACACCTCCACAATCCACCCCACATAAAAACGTTCGTAACATATATTTTGAAAGTCCTCGGGAAGGAAGGCTGTTTCGTGGCTTGGTTTGTTTTATACTTGACTAATCGACTGGGTGATGATCGATTACACAGCTACTCTTAAGAGAAAAGAATAGTGCAACTATAAAAGTTCAGCGATTGAATATTACCATGCTCGATTTAATCGACTGCACCACCTGATGAATGCATCAACCATCCCTGTATTGACAACGATAGTCAGTCAGCATCAGCAGCAGCACCGTTCATGTTATGAAACTATTTGCTGTTATCGACCTAATCACACGTATCGCCCAGGTACACTGTTTCACACCCGAGATAGACCCATGCTGAGCGAGAAATTTTAGAGGCTATAGAGCTATGCAAACTAAGACAAAATGTCAGTCAATATTACATTGGGGGGNGGGGGAGATTGTGTGAGTGCATTGGAGGAACAGGGAAAGGGGGAAGGGGGGGAGCAGGAACAATTTGATCAGGTCGTTGGAACCTCGTGTACTTTGGGGAACGGGGGAATTTGTATTGTGGGAGAGAAGAAGGGAAAAAGGATTTGCAATCTGGTGGGTTTGGAAGGATAGACTAGAGACTAGTTTTAATGGGGAAAGATGGAGCAGGCAAGCCGAGGAATGAGCGAGTGAGATGGTGAGGGTTGGGGGAGGAGGAAGGAAGGAGGGGTGGAGTTAGCATATGTTTTTGATGTCTTACGTGGGCACTTTCTGGTCTAGTGCCTCGTTAGGGAACAAAATCGCATTATTAGATTTATGTGTTTTGCCCAAACAAGGCCCATCCTCTTCCGTACTTCAGAATTTTGGCACAACAGCATGGTGTTGACGAATCCTTTCCAGCCATCTGGAGCTAGATTTAGCTTCCATACAAATTAATTTGGAAGTGTTCTGATTAACTGCTTCAGACGCAGGCTCACGTCTGATGTCTTGTTAAGGAGGCAAAACGGATATTCTTCGCAAGCGACGGTCAAAAAACAATTCTTTCTGAATTTGTGGCTAGGAGTAGAGGAGTGCGAATGCAATCCAGCAAGCATAATCATGTTGTTGTTGTTGTTGTTGTTGTTGTTGTCGTTGTTGTAGTTGTTGTTGTTGTTGTTGTCGTTGTTGTTGTTGTTGTTGTTGTTGTTGTTGTTGTTATTGTGATAATATTGTTTATAAGTCTCGTATCCAGGCTATGCCCGCTCACGCGACTTTACACTATTATTACCCCAGCGGGCCGGATCACTCTAGGACTTTATCAACTCCCTAAGGAGCAATAATACTGCAGCCATTCCAGGCACTGATCACTAGCATTTTGGCAGCAATATCTTCCATTGCCTTTAGCCAGGTACCCATTTTACAGACAGTTGGACTGGGGTAAATGTAAATGAGATGCTTTCCTGGGGCACTTACAACACTTGCTGTTGATGATGTTGTTGTTGTTGTTGTTGCTGTTGTTGTTGTTGTTGTTGTTGTTGTTGTTGTTGTTGTTGTTGTTGTTGTTGTTGCATAGACACATAGACTCCAAACGTCTGTGATTGGCTGCTTCACCTTCAGATGATGTCAGGACTATATTATAATTACGAGCTTTGTCTTTGAGGTACATGTAGCCCTAAAGAATAGCAAGGGAAGCGAATTTGCTTCGTTCAGAATCCACTCCAGTACTTCCCAAAGCACTTTGATATGTCAGGAGTGAGAGAAGAAAGATTGAGAAAAACGGAGGTCTGAGGACGAAGTTTGATCTTCCGTCTTCCTAATAACCACACAGTAACCACACTTCCTGAGTAAAAGTAATACAGACTTAACCCAAATGCCATCATTTTGCTCTTGAAGCATTATTATGTCAGATCAATATGAAAATCAGTGGTGGCGTTTCTCCAGTAATTACTAAGGATTTTCGACTGTCTTGTTTTTTTGGGG
>JAWQUT010000025.1:448922-462512 GCA_033807755.1 Ellobium chinense | reverse complement strand
TGTCTACTCCTTTTATGCCATTTTTTTCCCTCCTTACGCAAACCCTCCCTTTTCATGACAAATGTGTAAGTTTTTCATACAGTAGATCTACCTGGAGACAATTTAACAATAGGATCCAGAATGTGAAAATCTAGAGCTGGACTAGTTTGTTTGTAGATTTGTTCGGCATAGAAATTTACACCGTTTAACTTAGGTCAAACTTGGCAACACATCATCAAAATGTGAGAAAGGATCATGACGACACGTAACGCTGGCCCCAGGTATCCCCTTGGGAATTTAGGGAGGCCTTTTGTGCATTGAACTTAGGGAAATGAGAGTACTTAGTCTAAACTATACTGACGGATGGCAGCAAAAGGCAAGACAGGCTGACAAGTCGTGCATGCCAGTTGCCAGTCGAGCGGTGCATAACATTACAATCCAGAGTTGCCAAGTTGGCGTTATGAGGCCAAAATTCCACGACAGGCCTGATCATAAAAAGTTTGCTATTTGAAGGGCAGTGTAAATGCGTGTAAATGTTGCAAGAGTATAGTAGCTCGCCCCCCCCCCTCCCCTCGGTTCCTCCACCTTTTCCGGGATACCTTAACAATACGTTATAATGTTATAGCTATTATTTGTCGTCGACATATGACTTTGTATTCCACATAAAGGAGATTTGGAGAAAACGGGATCGCATGAAGTGTTATTACCCTGAAGAGACCTGGGTTAATAGACACTTCTTAATGAGTCAACTCCAAGAAAGCTCTTTTCCGGCTTAAGCAAAATGTGAGTAGTAGTGTAATTTTGTCATAAAATCTTGCCTCCGCAAGTAAAAAATGCACCCGCCAAAAAAAAAAAACAACGGTCAGTATGACAGACCATATCAGCCAATCATATTCCTCTGACAGTAGGAAAAGTAAAAAGTGGAAGGAATGTTTGTCGGAGTTGGGGCTGTGATTTGACCGTGCTTGCGTAATAATCGAAAGTGGTTTAATCCTTATAAAATTGTTATTTCACAAATGTTTGAGCTCTTACATGAAAGTGAATAGCGTCGCAAGAACTGGACCAACGCTTTGAGCAAAATGATACCAAAACGTGCATCTGACCTACTTTGTTGAATACGGCCTTAATTAATGTCGACACGGACACAGAGGTCAGGAGGCTGCAAGCCAATCAAAACATGTGGAAAAGGTGGAATATGTAGCACTCGCTAGTCACTAATGGCTTCATGAGCTAAACTGGCTATGATTCTCAGGGCTTCAAGATTTTATCGCATCACAGTAACTAAAGACTTGTGCTTAAATAAACACAATCTGTTTAGTACTTCGAAATTTGGAAGAAAACAAAGCAATCCGCTTAACGAACCTAAATAGTAACAAAGGTTTTGTGTTGCCAGTGCGATGTTTTTGTACCATGGTTTTGAAGTACAGAGGGGGCGGCCCTTATTTAAACATTAGCCTTGTTTATTGAGAATGAAATTTCGAAAGAGCATAATTCGGTTGCACATCAAAACATTGAACCCACATCTCTCCTCCCTCCCTCNACCCTGTTGCTATCTTTGTAAGAGACAGTCATGTTTGCACATAAAAAAGAAAGAGCATTGTCTTAATACGCGGACAAAAGATCATTGATTTGTGGTATTGAGGTTTTTACATAATATCGATACTTCCATATTTAGAGATATAGGTGCGTCCAGTAGACAGGGCACTCTTAATCGATTTTTTTCTTTATGTTGTTGTTTGCATTCTTGGCGCACCCTTTTCGAAAACCAACTCACACATGGCGTCGAATTCGTATTTTAGGTTACCTGATGGCTGTTTTATGCACCGAATATCGTAGTGAGTGATGAAAGATCTATGCCTCTTTCATTTTTTTTGTCAATACGATAGGTGCAGACAATGTCTAGTTCCAGACCTCATATTTTAAAAATGTGCTCACTCCTTTATGACTGATCGTATTTTCACACAGCACAGAACTGCTCATTATAAGTGTGTGAAAGCAGTCAAGCCAGTGGATGAATCATGTTTCTATGAAAGTTCTAAGTGTCAGTGTTGCCTGGCAGACTAAAAATCTGAAGATGCGCGCCTGAAAAATCTGGCCTGAAAAGATATTATTATTATGGACTGAGGAACGTTGTCTAAACAGATTTAGTTAGAATGGAATAAAATTCAAGATTTCAGATAACACCACAGGGCTTAATTACATTTTTTTTTTATTTGGCCTCATGTGAACACACATCTCTGGTTGCCGATAAATGTTATAATGAAATGAAATGAAATAAAATAAATAAAGTAAAATGAATTAAAATATTAAAACGAAGAAACAAAAAATAGAGAGAGAGCAGTAAAAATGTAGACCGACCGAATCAATTTATTTTCTGAATGTCATCGTGCGTTAGTTAGATCTGATGGAGTGCTAAAGCACATTCATTGCATTGATTAAAAAATCTGAGTTTTATTTATTACGGAGAATATTTTAATGACCTTCTTAGTAGGTATATTTAAAAGCTCTCACACTGTAATATTTTTTCCTCTATCAAGACCTGAGAAAGCAAACAAAAAGAAGTAAATCATTACTGACTACATATATACTTCCTAACGTGATTTTCTCTCTCTCTCTCTCTCTCTCTCTCTCTCTCTCTCTCTCTCTCTCTCTCTCTCGCTCTGTCTGTCTCTCTCTCTTTCTTTTTTACTGTTATGCTTGCTCACTTAAGTTGTACAAGTTCCAATCTACTTAGGCCTAGAGTTATGACGTCAAGACATCGATTTCTTCCCCAGCGGTTCATGCGTAGTGACGACAATAGAGTAGGAGACGTGGTATATTCTTAAAGACCAAGGCACAGGAGACTGTCAGTTTTTAATAGTGATTTTGTTTAGCTTTATATTGATATCTTAAGCGATACCATAGTTTGCGCAATATAGTCGTAATCGTGCTGATGCACCATAAACCCTAACCCTAACCATTGTTTGCTTTTTGTTTTTGTGTTGTTTTTTCCTTTGTTTTTTTTTTTTAATTTCAACTGTATGAAAGGGAAGATTTGGCGAAGGCTTCAAAGCCAATCAAGATCGTGGAAGAGTTAAAATATGTAATATTCACACGTTACAGCAATGACAAGCCAGAAAGAGGAAATGGAAAGGATAGCTGGGGGCACTCCAGTTCCCATCCAACCCTCCACCTTATCCCAGCCTCCCATTGTGCCGCTTACACTCCAAACAAGTGTCTCAGATGCACATAAGATTGTATTATTGGCTATTGAGACGATGATGAAGCACATCATTTAACACCGATTGACACAATACTCACATTTACGACGAGCCGTTAGACAAACCCGAAAATAGCCACTCTTACCACAAAGATAAGTACATCTTTTATCTCGGCAGTGCAGGCATTGCACAATACAGCAACGCAAACTTATCTCGCGAGGAGTTCAATCTGGCTAGGCAAATTCCTTGTTATGCACTTAAGAGAAGAAATAACTGTTATTATCCACACATATTTGGAGAGTATTTTATCTTTACTCGAAAATGGATTACGCTTTAATTTATATAATAGTCCGTTATTTACGACACATAGAGAAAGGGAGGCGGTGCTGCACTTAATATCCTGTTTTCTCTTTATCTCCTGGCACATTTCGTCAGCTGGATGCGAGACCACATTACGCTGAATTATAGACATGTTTTAGGCTTTAAAAGAGCACTGTTTTTTAAATCTTACGTCAAAGAGTTAAAAGGCATATTTTCATTCCAAAGTATTTCAATAGATGAGGTGCACTGACCTGAAAAATAAATTGTTTCGGTATTGCCGGAGGTGCATAGCATTTTTTTATTTCACAATACAATAGACTTAGAATGCAGGAAGTGAGTTTTGCCATCTATGCATATATCCTCCCAGAGTACATTTGTTCTAGGTGCCCATGTTTTCAATGTGCGCTTATTCCCATGGTTCATTGCTGTGACAACATCATTACTGCATTACGGACATGTCATTAGGCGCTCATTTTGCTTAATATTTTGACATCTGACTTTGGACAGATTTGTTCTTCCAGCGAGTCTGCTATATTTTCTACTTCCTTCACGTTACCCATTTTTCTCACGCAGCTCTCTGCAAGGGTATCATCCCAGACCTTTTCTTCCACTATTTTCTTGCCAATTCTTCGGGGACAGCGGCTTTGTCATTTTTCAGAGCGTCCCCGTCTACGCCCCACGTAACCTGTGTTCATCTTTCCTACAGCATCATGGAGATTTCCAGTGCACTGCTGTTGTCAATGTGCATTTGGTTCCCAGTTCATTCATCCTTCTAGTGCATACATATTTCCAGTCCGCATGGCCAGGGTCGCCAGTATGCTTTCATATGAGATCTTTTCTTTAGTTATAAGTGGACGAATTAAAGTTCTTTATAAGCACTATCGCATTGTCGACTGTTCTTTATTCATTGGACTCCGCTTTATCACTCTTCGCCTTCTTGTAGTTTCTGCTTAATCCGTTTAATCCGGTTTTTTTCTTATGTAATAGATGACTATATTTTTATATTTATGAGACACTTGATGATCACAATTTCTTCTGATAGCATTTCTTCCATATTTTCTAAGAGTTGTGACTTAGCGGAGTCGACTGTGTTAGATTCTAGTTGCAATAGAGATGCAGGACTCGAGTACAACTCCAAACACAAGTTAGTATTCGATCACGATTTTGCACGACCAAGTGACAGACATTGTGGGCGATTAATAAGAATGAAAGTCGAATATATTAATATATTTATTGTACAGGAATATTCGATTCTCGTTGTAAGGTATCATGGTTACGAGCTATGTTTGCAAGTGATTACTTTCTCTCTGAATGCCGCCCCTACTAAGTTTGCATCATGTGAGTGGAGGCGACTCTTATGCGGTTGAGGGACAATCTTCCACAACATTATAACTTCTATTACTTAAGAAATGCGTGCTCTCCAGTAGTTTGGTGAATTTGCTAAGACAGTAATTTGACACAAAGATCTCAGTGATGTCCAAAGTCCAGTATTATATCTTTTCATTCATTCATTCATTCATTCATTCATTCATTCATTCATTCATTCATTCATTCCCACAGTAGTTTCAAGATTATAAAATGCATGCGACTGCCAATAGAATCTACTGTTTGTATAATGCATGCTATGGAAATTCATGTGACATTATTTGACTATTCTATATCTATTTTGTCGGCCATATCAAAGCAATACACTCTAATGGTGATAAATGAGACTATGATATTTCCATATATTTCCAGTGTGCATTTACTATGTACATATTGCTATGCTTACTTGTACATGTATCTTCACTCCTGCATAATGAAGAATACTCTACGAGCTAGGTAAGCTCACAGTCATGTAAGTGTAAGGCCAATGTAAGTGTAAGGCCACACCATGTCCCATCATGGTGTGAATTCATTGACAGTCTTAAGGAACTACATGTATTCTAAGCATTCTGTCTTTGCACAAATCCGTGCATTGTATGGTTTACAGACAAGCCAAATGACATGTGTTGCTGATGGTAACTTTTGTGTCTCTATGTTATGTATCACTCGGACTTGATAGTTTCCGTAGTTAGAATGAAATACGAGCCCAGTCCATTCACTGTTTACCGTAAATTTCCGCAAGCAAAGCAAGGGCGTGACGTCATAAGCACCATTCACAACGAACATTGCCGCAGGCAATGGCGTCCTAAAGAATGCTTGAGTAAACAGATAACGCTCTTTGCTGTGCTAATTATAGATCTGTTTTGCGGGAATCGCAGATCTGTTTCTGGCGATGTCTTCTCTTATCATTAAACATCTTGCTGTAGAGATTTTATAGGGGAGATAAATGACTGATGACTGCATAAATGTGGTGAAAATAATACTGGCTACGTGGGCTCCATCTGTTTTTGTTTAAAGTACATCCCAAGAACGCTGTTTTCTTGTCTCAACGGTATATATTTAGCTGAATAAACGCCTCTGGACGTCTGTACTGGGCCACCGCGACCCTGGTTGAGTCGAAAATGTGAAGATGTCACTAGCTGAAGCCATGAAGACTACAATAAAGCTGAGAAGCAAAGTAAACGAACAAAATTGTATATATACACTGAGCTTTACAAAATGATCACACACATACACAAAAAAAAAAAAAGAAAATCTAAATGCTGAACGTTATCCCTGAAAAGTTCGGCTCTGTAAAGCTTGGTAACTTTTTTTTTTTTACCTAAAGGTATCACTTCATACAACATACAACTAAGAATACATTCATGTAAATTTTGACTGTTCTCATGCTAAATACACTAGAAGTGACAATATCAAGTATTCCTTTTGCTTACATGACTCATCTGTATTAATGAAGCAAATAGAAATACTCGCACAAGGAGGAATATATGTATCAACCTAGGAGAAAGGACATGAAGTAAAATTGAAGAAAGTTTAACATAATGTAGTGTCTATGAAATCTTGAAGAATGTATAGTCTTTGCCAATTTAACGAAACAGTTCTGGCCAACGGGAAACAACAGTTGGCAGAAAGACAGGGGGAGAAAAGTGGAGACGANGGGGGGGGGGGGGGGGATGGAGTAGGAGGCTTGTGAACGCCACAGTTCCTGACCCTGTCTAGAATCAATGCATGCTCGAGGAACGCGAAAGAGTAAGGGGGAAGTCCCGATAGTTAATGAATACACCCACGTGCATACTATTTGCATCACTGTATTCTCCACGGTTATGGCATCCGCCCACTTCCGTTAAAATAGTCATTTTTAGTAACATGCTCATAAATCACATAGAAACTGGGAGGGAGAAGGTGAGCATATTTTACCTTCAAGAAACCCAAGATTCTCTGGAAGTTGCCGTTTTCAGACCGAGTGTTTTACATTATTCTGTCATTTCTTTTGGCACACACCCCCGTCATAAGATTCGGAAATCAATTTGGAAGTCAGTGCTATTTTTGCCTTAGACATGTTGACAAATTTGTCCCATGCGCTGGGCGGTGATGTGTCCAAAAAGACCTGTCTGGGAATAGTCTGCAAAAATTCCATGGATGGATTTATTTGGAAAGAACAGAAAACTGGCCACAAGTATTTTTGCGAGAACTGATTGGAAAGTACTGCTGTGTGTCAAATTACTTCCTTAACGAGGCGCAATGCAGATGATATTGAAGGTAGAGAAAAGAAATATGCTTTCTTCGTTGAATATATATTGAAGTATAAGACAGTTAGTCTATAAGATAAGATAAGATAAGATAAGATAAGATAAGATAATATAAGATAAGATAAGATAAGATAAGATAAGATAAGATAAGGCGTCATTGTTTATATGGCACACCGGTTTCATTTCCGGCAGAACATACGGTACAATATAATAATAAAATGGTGGTGCATGTTTTGAAGAATTTCAATCCACAGGTGTCATGAATATTAAAGTGTATCATCAATTAGATATTTAAAAGAGATTTCACACACCGGTTATTTCAAAGCCGTATGTAGCAGTATATCTCGAGGCTGTTAAGATAAAGTGGAAAACGCGATACAGTAAATTGTGATATAAGAAAAAAAAAACATTGCTGTCAGGTTAGCAATTACCTTACACTTATGTCCGTTAATATTACTGTAATTTCAGGTCTTTACAGCATGATTGTATCTTTCATTTGTCCATTCCTTCATATTTTTTTCTTTCATTTCGTTACTCATGAATTTTGATTCTTTGTATCTTTTTAAAATGTATGTTCTTATCATCTGCGCCATAATAAAGTAGAGTACAGTATGTACATACCATACCCTACCTGTAGAATTGTGGTACTTCCTACCTAACGAAGATATGATGTTTCCATGCATTCACTCACCATTTATGTATACTCCGGGTGGTCAAGTGAAAGTTTTACTTATTTCAAAGTCCAGTACTTCCAAGTGTTCAAAAGAAATTCAGACAAAATCTCAAGCACATTAACGCTCAGATAATATAATCTGGAATTATAACTGTTGTGAATTTCAAAGCGCCAGGTGTCATACATTGATCACAACAGAAAAAAATAATCAAAACACTTCTTAAAAAGTTATGTGCCTGGGCCATTTGTGTCACACTCACATCGGCATGCTATTATTAGTTTAATCATATTTTTGTTTTTGTTTTGTTTGTAGGCCGCCATGACAACAATAACATTTAGATATTTGAAATTTACAGCACTGGCAGACAATAGTAATCTGCTAATGTAAGCCAACTTTGAACTGAATAACATTTGAATGATTTGAAATTATTGAACTTTGAAATAAAGTTATTTTCTGGGCCACCCGATGTGTCTTGATTATGAATAAATTATTTATTCTGATACTGCCAAATTTCTGAAAATGTTGAAGTAGAGATGAAGAAATAAATTATGTCAAAATAATCCTTATCTATATTTGGCTTATATTTATTGTTGGATGAATTGATGAACATGTGAACGGACGGAGGGACGAAGAGACAGACGGACGGACGGACGGACGGGCGGACGGACGGACGGACGGACGGATGGATTGACGGGTGGATGGATGGATAATAGTCAATCAACCGATAACACTGAATATAAAAAAAAAACCATTACCTTACTCTCCNCCTAGTTTTTCTTCTTTTCTCTCTTTCTTCTTCTTTTCCTACTCATTCTCTCCTAATCCTACTTCTTATCTTTCTTCTGCTGCATCTTCTTCATGTCATGGATTGGTTTTCTGACAGCTTCATTACCGTAACAGTACCAACTCAGGGTGGTCTGGCACGGTCCACATAAACAATAGACCCAAAAGAGGATGCGGTGTTTGAGAATGGACCCCAGATATAGTCTACACACATACCAGTTTGCCACCTTGTTTCTATTAAGTAGTGGTGGACAGTATCGTCTCTGATTATTGATATTTCAAAATATAGTAATACCGATTCTGTATTGAAAGTATCGGATGTATCGAAAATATCAGAGATATCGGAAACTTGCCTCGAAAATATCAAGAGTATCAAAAGTATCTGAATAATCGAAATGCCTACCTGGCACTAAGTATCAGAATCGAAATAGAATCGATAGTTTGAAGGATAAGTATCGCGATATTTAAAAAAAAAAATCACGTTTCTGCCCACACCACTATCAATCTTGCTGCACCTCTCTTTGTGGAACTGGAACACCCACAGAATTTAAAAAAAAAAAACTACATGAGAAAAACAACGCCTAGACTATTAGTGATATCACTTATACTACATATCCCCTATCTGCCCAGGTGAATCACACTGTTATTGTTCCGTGCAAAATGGCGGCCACACCTGTAGACTACAGACTTGTCGCTGCGTTTAAGAGTACGGGTCTCCGGCCGAAGACAACTTGTCTGTTCTATAGATTTGTTCAATATGTGGGATCTCCCGACACAGCTCAATCCACTCCATCTCCACCTCACTTCTTAAGCCCAAGGACTTTGTCGATGCAAAAGAGTTGTGCGTTGGTAGTGTTGTATCAGATTCAGAGATGAGTTTCCTTCTGGAAATCGTGGGCGTGTAGGAGATGGAATGATAGAACTATGGATTCTGGCGAGGAAAATTTTGTGTGAAATAATTTGGATGGTGGTACGGGGAAGGGGGNGGGGGGGGGGGTACCACGGAGTTGCTACGGCCATAACTCTAACGGGTTGTTTACTGTGGCGGCGAGCAAACTTTTAATTTTCCATATTCAATCCAACGACACATACCTGATTCATAGAGGTTGTTTACAGTAGAGAGGCGCGCTATTCTTCGATTTTCTCTTCCAGATTCGAGTCCAGAACGAACAAAATGAGACTACTTATCTGTAATCATTTCGGTGTCAGTGGCAAGGTCAACTGCAGGCTTTTGAAGTCTGTAGTAGTGTTTCCAGATCTGGCGCTAAGATTCGTGAGATTGGCATAATTGGAACGTGCTACACTCGAACCCAAAGTCTGGAAAGAAAGCCTGGTGCCCGTCTTAGATTTACAAGCTTTTAGAAATTTTTCTGAGAAAGGAATGAGCTCTGTATCACATACCGACAGGTCGATGAGAGAAAAGTAATGGAGTTTTCTCTCTTTTTTCATTTTATATAGAAGCCAACGTGTACAGCATGTTCACTGCATGTATTTACAGATAAAATAAATGAAGGTATAGTAGATCTATGTAGACTAGCACCTTCGGAGTTGAGAGAATGATGATGGATCGTTGATAGCCACACCGGGCGAAATCAATTAAATTTGTGAAAGGTCCCTGATCCGTGTGAGGGGAAAATGTTAATGAAGAAGAAATACCATCTGGCTGTGAAAGGGGGAAAAGGTAGGGGGAGGGAAGTGCATCGTTTGTGCTGGGGGGAAAAAAGCCGTCATCCGAAAAAAAAAAGAGTCCACCTGAATAAGGGAATACCATATGTCGAGAAGATCGTCAAGAATAAAGTGGTGAAAGAAAACATTCATAAACAATGTGTTTGAATTCACAGTTCACAAGGAATCGGCAACACGCAGTTGTCATTTTTCAAAGTCTGGATGTTATCTAATGAAGTCTGATAGTAGCAAGATGAAAAATAACGGCTGGTATTCCCATCCATAGACTCAGACTACTGTCTTAAAGTTTTCAAGATCCGAACCCTTAACAACAGATAGCTCCTTAATTTGATACTCGACATGTTTATATTAATTTTTGTGTTAACATATATCGATTGCCATTCTCTGTCCTAGTAGGAGACGCAATTCATATAAAATTAATTCAGCTGACGTTTTTATTTCCTGGGAATTGACTTGAGCAATGAACATCCCACAATCCCGTCGTGATTGCTGAGTGGCCATCATAATCAGGTAGATTGGGAAGGCAGTTTCGTGACACTACTGGACAAACAACGGAAGAAAATAAAATTTTTGGGAGGAGGGGAAGGGTGGGAGTGGGGTGAGAACTGGTCGGATAGAGGAGGGGAGGGGGGGAAATGATTGTCACCTCTCAGTTTTCAATCACCGAACTTTTGTGGGAGGTAATAATAATAATTAGGGGCAAGATTTAGTGGTGGGCGATATTGTTCCTGAGTATCGATATTTTCGACACTCAAGAATATTGCTTTTTGTTTTTGCTTTTGTTTTTTAAACTCTAGTTTCCATAAAATTTATATAGTTTGGATATATGGGATGACAGTTAATCTGACCCAAACAAGAGTTTGTTTTTTTTAATTTCTGAGACATTATTTACTGACATAATCTGGTACAATGGCCTAGTAATTAAAGGCATAGAAAATTTATTTGATTTCCACACGACTCTCAGTAAAAAAGCAAAAGCCAGTAAGATGCTTCGCATTCGATACCACATTAGTTATCCCTCAGTGCAAAGCCTGAAGGTGTCAAAAAGTATCTAAATTATCGAATGCATCAAAAATATTGAAATCTATCGAAAATATTGAAAGGTCTCAAACGTATTGAAAGGTATCGAAGATATCGAAACGTCTATCTGATACTTTGGTATCGCGATACTTTAAATTCTAGGGTACTGTCTACTACTAGCACTGAAAGGGGATGAAAATAAATCACAGAGGCGAGGAGAGATGGACTTTTGTGGAAGACGAGGGAAAGGGGGNGGGGGGGGGGGGGGGAAGGGGGCGGGCTGTGTCATCTCAGGTTTCGAGTAGCGAATTTATAATAGAGTGGGCGGTAGGATAGGCAGGAAGAGAAAACTGTACAAGTGCAGACAGAAACATCACCAGAATCCTTCCAAGTGGATCTTAGGGAAAACTTATGGTCTGATCGGTGCTCTTTGTGCACTGAACGTGCTGAGGACCAAATTGAACCCATTTTTACCACAGCACAGCCAGTGAGTACTCATAATAATTTGTTTTCTTTCCAGTATGTTGGTTGGTTGGACGGGCGAGTAGGTGGAAGGGAGGGGGGGAGGGGAGACGGTCGATTGGTTTGTAGTTATGGTGGTGGTGATGGTGGTGGTGGTGGTGGTGGTGTTACTTGGTTAGTTAAAAGGATTCCTCGAAAAGCTACCAACCAGTTTTAATTAAACTTAGTGGTATGGTTGGATCTGGTCTTGAATAGAAACCATTGAATTGTGTTGCACATTGTTGCTTACATGTACTCGTCGTTGCAGTTCAGCAGTCTGAGCACTGTAGACATGTAACTTTTCCTGACGGATGTTCACACACAGATAGTGGTACACTATACGTAAAATCCTTGTCTATATCTTTGCTTATGAAGAGATTTCGATGCAATTGAGGGCTCAAGCATACAAAAATAAACAAACAAACAAGCCTCGAGTCTGCAAAACGCCCTTTTACCTCAATTTTACCTCATTTGCAAAAAGCTAAGAGAAGATTTGGATCACTCCATCACTGTTTGCGACATTGGCGCTCAAACAAGCTCATCACGAACAACAGCCACGTATACGAATCTAGACACATTCCGAACAACTCCGAAGCACTTTGCCAGTCTCAAAGTGCTCATGGAGTTGGATCAGTGCACCTCTGTGAATTTCCTGAAGTATGCACAGTATCGAAAAGTTTAAAGCGTTCCTTGATTATCTTAATTAGGCATGTTCTTGTGTGTGTTTGAGTTGGGTCGATTACAAAATGGCTGATAACTGAACCATCAACCTGTGGGCGTTAACTTGAGGTTCTGTACAATAGCAAATCTTCGAAAGCACAAGAGTACTGAAGAGTCTTTTCAAACTTCGATCTTTGAAGAGCTCTGGAAAACAAGTGAGTGTTCCTCTTAGTCTTGTCTACAAGATTGTTGGCTAGACTCCGGCTGTAAACAGGAAACACTTGAATTTGTTCATCTTGTGTTTAGAATTCGTGGAGGTCTGGAAAAACAACATTCCACTTCGTTGTTACAACAGGGCTCCCTGCTATTGCTGTTGGCGACGATGTTGTTGTTTTTATAATTATTGTTTTTAGTTGGTAGTGGGTTGTTGTTGTTGTTGTACTGTATACTATTTTGAGGCCTGGAATGACAGCCTTTTTGTTGTTACTGTTTTCCCTACCACTGTTGCCATTGTTGTAGTGCAGTTGTTGGCAACATTGCTGTTGTTGTTGTTTTTATTGTTGTTGTTGTTGTTGTTGTTGTTGTTGTTGTTGTTGTTGTTGTTGTTGTTGCTGCTGCTGCTGCTGTTGTTGTTGTTGTTGTTGTTATTGTTGATGTTGTTGTTGTTGTTGTCGTGGCAGTGGTGCTAGTGCTGATGCTGGGAGTGGTAGCCTTCCAACTTGTTGTTACAGATTTTCTTGTTATTGTTGTGGCGCAGTCATTGCCAAGAATGTTGTTGTTGTTGTTGTTGTTGTTGTTGTTGTTGTTGTTGATACTATTGTTGCTGCTGCTGCTGTCTTTGGACTGCGTGTTGTTTGAAGTTGGAAATGACAGCATTCCAGTACTTCCATGTTGTTGTCCTAGCTTCCTTGCTGTTTTGTCACATTCTTGTCGACCTTATTTTTTTGGTCTTATTGGTATGTTCTTCATATTTCCTCCTTAGAGGGAAGGGCAGGGGAGAGGGAGGGGAGGAGAGGGAAGTGGATGGACGAGGAGGTTGCTATCATTATCATATTCTTGTTATTGCCATCTCTTCCTAGAGGGCTTTAATTTTTCACCAGAGTTTGACTGTTGAGGAATGGATGGATAGATGGACGAGAGGGCGGGCGGGCG
>JAWQUT010000025.1:429924-448835 GCA_033807755.1 Ellobium chinense | reverse complement strand
TGATTGATTGATTGATTGATTGATTGATTGATTGATTGATTGATTGATTGATTGATTGATTGATTGATTGATTGATTGATTGATTGATTGATTGATAAGAAAGGTAGCAATCAAAGTAATGGGCAAAGTGTGAGAAAGGTCTCTAAAAAGACTCTTTACATGAATGTGAGCTCGGTGTGTACCTTTTTTTTTTTTTTNNNNTTTTTTTTTTTTTTGTCTTTTGCTGTTGTTGTTGATTGTTATTGTTTTTGTCGCGGCTTTGATTAGGGTTCTTTTTTGTAAACAACATCTATAATTTATAGACGTCTGTGTCAGCTCGCATGAAGAAAACAATGCTGACTTAATTAGCTCAGGCCTACAATTTCAGAAGTTGAATTTTTTTTTTTTCATCATGTGTATTGCAGTTCATGTGTACAGAGTGTACAATGCTTGGGCGTGTGAGCTGAATATTATATAATCTTATTTACTTCTCTATGTAAAGCGCTCAGAGCCTGTATCTACAGGAATGAGCGCTATATAAATGCTATGTATTATTATTATTATTATACATATTTATGATGGTTCAGCAGCGAGTGACCTTTCCTTTGAGTGTGTCGTCAACATGCTCATCATCAAACACTTGATGATATACTTTGACAGCACTGGACAGTAGGCCAAAGGCTTGCTTGAATTCCAGGTAAATATTTTGTATGTTGGAGTTTGTGAGATGTTTGAGTTGTAAATATACATTGATTCAGAGAATCACAGATTCAGAACCAACAACCTTTCAACGCTGGTGAGTTGGTTTTTTTTTAATCTACAAGGTTCGATGCCCTCAGTATATTCTATTTAGAATTCCTCGAGGCACGAATGTTAAAAAGATAAGAAAACATTACGCTCTTTTCATTGTGAGTATCGAACTAGTATTGCGAGCACTGAACATGATTAACATCATATTTTTAGAACTCATCGAGCGCTAGCGCACCGCAATCCGACAAAGCAACTGCCTTCACAGAGGGAAGCTTTTCTTTTCAATTCCTTCTCTGCGTGGGTCACGAAATTACTCATTTCTGACAGGTTTGACATTGATAAACAAAAGATCCGTCCTTTCCTCCCCCAGCAGTTCAACGACCTGGGCTGGTTGACTGGCCGGATCTTTAACAGTAACTGTAACGGCGTGTTCTATTCTCATCAGTCTCTGATGCCTGAGCAGATTAGCGGTGTTGCTATTTGCATCTCAAGCAGCTTGTTCACGCACAAGTTCTGGCGGACCTCTCCATCACCGGTATGCCCGTATCAAGAAAGCTCATTAGGCTGAAGCTCATTTTCCTTTCCCTTTCAAGGCCATCGTGGGTAAATCACCTTACATGTTCGACAGAAATCCTCATTTGGTACCTGGTACGGTAAAAATCTACAGAAATCTTCTCTGTTACCAGCGAGACCGCCTGAATTCTTTGCCCTCCCATGTACCTATGTGTTTAATGCGTTTATGGATCTCCATTACTCCGTGTTTTTATGTCTATATAACAACAGGTACTGTAAAATCTACAGAAATCCCCTATTTTACGGTAAAGTCGCTTATTTTTTTTAGTCATCCCACGCACATGTTTGTTTGATGAGTTTTAGGGATTTCCATTATTCCTTTCTTCTATTTGCTTATCAACATAATTATATAAAGTTATTGGGATTTTTTTTTTTTTGCACCTATTAACTTGCCAGATTAATCACAATCCGTAGATTCGCGAGTTCGGCTTAAACGCAACCTTTTCCACGTAGCAAAATGTGATATAATGTATATATAATGTATATAATGTAGTTTATCTGCTTATATATCAAATTCCTCCTTTCTTGAGCCCTGCCAGTCAGTGTCAAAACCTGTGATGTAAAAAGGGCATCCAGTTAAACATTTTTCAGGTACAATTTGAGTTTTATGAATATAACAATAAAGTGTGTTAGATATGTGTATTAGTGAACAGTGTTAGTGCAAACGGTATGGCTGTATTAAACTGTTCTAGATATCCACTCTATTTAAGGGATATTGAGAATCAAGCAAAATAAGATCTGACTGAGGAAGTGGTGCTTGATTCTAATAAGATTCTTTCTCTCTCTCATCTTCTCTTTTTTTCTCTCTCTCTCTCTCTCTCTCTCTCTCTCACACACACATACACACACACGCGCACACACACAGACACACACACACACACACACACACACACACACACACACCCACCCACACACACACATATTATATCATAAATTAGTTCTGGGAATGATAGGTCAACGACTTGATATTCCGGTACAAAATATTGAAATATTACTACAGTCGACTCCGCTTAATCACAATCCGTAAATTTGCGAGGGCGGCTTAAACGCAACCCTTTCCACATAGCAAAATGTGATTTAATGTATATAATGTAGTTTGAGAGAGTGAGTGATTATAGCAGTAATGTCATGATTTGTGTGTCAATTTAACTCTCGAAAGTCTGGATGTCAGCTAGATGAGAAAGTGGTAGATGAGTGGCAATAGTGTGCATGAGGAACACGGTTTATGTCTTGGCAGTGGATTGTACTTATGTAATAGTGTATTGTAATGTATTATTTTGGCCTACAAAACCTTTGAAACCTATAATTCACTGGAGAATGGTAACACACAAACACACTCACACATACAGCTTTTGCCTCATGTCTTGACCTCATCCTGACGCTTTGAGTACGATCTGTTATGACGCTTCAGATTTGGACCTCTGTTTATGGTCAGTGAAGAGATTAATTCTAATCTCTAGGATAATCGCGACGACTAGATGCCTGATGAAGGTGAACATGCGATGTCTCCAAAGTATCTCAGGTATGAAGATAGTACATGGACATGGCATACTGGATATTTATGCAATTTTTAATAGATCCGATTTCATAGCTGGAAATAAAAGGTAGATGTAGACTATAGGAGGTTTTTTACCAATCATTTATATAATTTCTCTTTGTTACTAGAGCTATAAAGTCACTGCATTTACTATGTGAAAGTGCTTTAAATTGAAGGTTGTCTTATTCCTGCACAGAAAGCTCAAAATCTAATAGATCTTGGTATATGTTTCAATGTGTCAAAATTGTGATAAAGACTGAAACAATGTCTGTGTAAACTACTTGGCCTATTCACACCTTAATAGGGATCGGGTGGTTGAAAATGCCAAAAAAAACAACAGTGAAAAACACCTGCAATTTTTTTCTACTTCTCAGATCCACAGGAAAGCCAAAGACCGGCCTTTGACACCTATTGTTTTTTCTTCTTTTGGCCTTATTAACATTTAGTGTTTTTCTACATAAACCGCTGTGATTTCGGGAAATTTCTTCTATGGAGGTTAAAGTACTTCTTTTTGCCCGATCTTTTAACGGGAAGAAAAAAGGGGTTCAACGCCCAAAATTTTTCACAAATGTCTTTTGAAAAAGATCACCTCAAATTCTGATTTGGTCCCCAATTTTTCATTTGGCTGGTTTTGATCGCGTGCGAATACATAGGCCTACATATTTTATTTTTTTTATCTAGAAGGCTCAAATTGTACCTGAAACTTTAAACTTGAATGTTTTATTTAGATCACAGGTCATTTTACACATTTCTACACCCTAACACTGGCTGGCAAGGCCCCAAAAAAGGGGGATTTTATATATTAACGGATTAATTGGGTTGTACACACTGAGTGATTTGCCCTTCTAATAGGTGTCACAAACTTGAAAGTGCCGAGGGAGTCAGTCTTTTCTGCTAAGCTGCTATAGGGCTGGGAATAAGCGCAACCGCGCGGCTTGTAATTAATTCTTACAAAATAACGATTGTCAAGTTTGAGGTTTGTGGTTTCTACTCCAGGATCGGGCGGTGTATGTTGTGGTGTCCTTCAGAAAGACACTTTATTTTCATTTCTTCACACACTCATCAGGTGTGAACGAGCACTTGGCTTTCGGGATAGGGGGATCAAAGCGCTGCATTGCGGCGACTGACAATGACTTTGTAATAGATTTGGTTTATGATAGTATTATGTGTGCTGTTTTAAATGTTTGTCTCATTATAAATAAAATGTAATAGACTGTATGGTATTGTAAAAAGTATTTCCTATGGGGGCAAAATAATAAGGATTGATTTTATATCTTTACCCTTTTAATTTGTAATGATTAAGATTCAAAGATGATTATCCCAACTGAATCGAATCCTTAAATAATTAATGTCTTAAATACAACCGTAGATTCGAATTTCATCATAAACTAACCCTAATGATCTTGATTTACGAAAGTAATCAAGGCTCGTATTGATGTAATGTGAGAAGAGAAGAAAAAGAACAATCGTCCATCAAGTGTGTCAGCAGATGATCTATTGAAATATTCTGTATACAAGACATTTAACAAACATCAGTATAAACATTGATTTATAAGCCTTGATTATTATTTACTTAAAACCTCCTGCTTCTTCCACAGCATTCTCAGCCTCATTTCTCTAATCAGAGGACACGATTTATACACTCTCTTCTTAACTGCAACTCCTGGAAAGCATAGAAACTAAAAAACAAAAATGCTGTAATTAAAAGAAGTTACCATCATCCAGTTAATTATATAGATAGATAGATAGATAGATAGATAGATAGATAGATAGATAGATAGATAGATAGATAGATAGATAGATAGATAGATATATGATAAAGCATTTTGTTGTGTGGAAAGGGTTGCTTTTAAGCCGAACTCGCGATTATGCGGATTGTGATAAGGCGGAGTCGACTGTAGTAATATTTCAATATTTTGTGCTGGAATATCAAGTCGTTGACCCATCATCCCTAGAACTAATTTATGACTTCCATTCTTACTTAGCCTACCAGGTCTCGCGCTGTCTTCGAATGCCGTATGGCTTTCCTAGATACGACCAGCTTGTAATGCGAATGGACGGTTGTATGCTAATTGCGCCAGTGTGTATGGAGTGTCTAGTTTGCGCCAAAAAGCATATAGTGATATTTCGATTGAGGCATTATGAAATTTGATGTCATCAGATGCGCCATTCATTTTTCAACGCACTGAGTCACACAGCGCTATGTAGATGTAGATTAAGCCAGTATGCATCATGATGCTATTTCTGTCTAAGGTTAACTTTTTTTTTTTGGTCCCTTTTTGTTTTGGCAAATTTTGAGAAGTAATGTAATGTTTTTACCTTTTTAATGATAACGATTGTTAATTACATCAGAGAGCGGCAATGTATGCGAATGGACGGTCATAAGCAAACCGCGCCAGTCAGTATGCATAGTTTAGTATGCATAGTCTAGTATGCATATGTAGTTTGCGCTACACGTCTTCAATGCTTTGCGCCACAGAACGCTATGTAGATTGAACCAATATGCCACAAGCCGTTATTTCTTTCTATATTGTTTGGTTTTTTTTAGGTCGGTTCGCAAATTTTGAGAAGTAATGCAATGTTGTTAACTTATTAATGATAAAGGTTATTAATTACATCAGAGGCCGACAATGTATCCTCGGTAAACATTATGTTACCTGAAGTTGCTATGTATTTCATGGCATCTTAGTTTGATTGATTTGCTGTACTTGTTATCGCAAAATCGAGAGCTCTCAAGATAGCACAAAAAAAAAAACTTGTTGATTAGCACGAAATCTGCATAATGTGGTATCGGCAGCTCAAGCATGCTTACACAAGGCAGAGATAAGCCAAATATAATATTTAAAATATGATCGCTACGAAAAAGTATACTTTTTTCACAAAGAATTATCGGTATTTTTGCGACGTAATCGTTATAGATTTAGCCAGCTTCTTTTGGGTGCAAATTACATAGGTACCCATACCCACTCCTTAGCTTTGGCGCAAGCTACAAACACCTGAGTGGATATAAGAGCCCCTAATTATATGACAACATTTTTAAAAGCTAACTGTTACCGTGAAATGTAATATTTTTTTACACAAAAAATTACTTGTATTTTTTGGCCCGATCTACGTAGATATTCCTAACTCCTTTTGGGCGCAATCTACATAGGTACCCATACCCTCTTTGGCGCAAGTTACAAACACCAGAGTGGACACAAGATTCCCTGGTCATATGACAACATTTTTAAAAGCTGACTGTTACCGTGAAATGCAATATTTTTTTACACAAAAAATTACTTGTATTTTTTGGCCCAGTCTAACAGATATTCCCAACTCCTTTTGGGCGCAATTTACATAGGTACCCATACCCTCTTTTGCGCAAGTTACAAGTTACAAACACCGGAGTGGACACAAGATCCCCTGGTCATATGTCTCGCTGTATGACTGATGATCCATTTTCTTGATGATCACAAGCTATTAAGGTGGCTCGTGGGCTCCCGATCTCGTGAGCGCGGGGGGGTCTGCCTGCCTAAGGGATCACGTCATTAAATCAAGGCATTACAGGTTTGGAGCATGTCATTAAGACCCATAGCGAGCGCCGTTAATAATATCCCTTGACTAACGGCCTTCGGTGCTGGCGTACTCTGGAGGAGTTTCATCAGAGAGTAAGCTTACCACAGATTAAATCGCAACCACAGCATGGGTAATGGACCACATTAAGACAAACATAAAAACAAAACAATTTGGAATGTAACAGTAAAGAAAGATAGAGAGCAATGTATTAATGAAGAAATGTATAAAGAGAGGAAAAGAAGGATAAGTGGATGAGAAATAAAAGGGAAGAGAGTCAAGAAACAAAAAAGAGAGAAACGGAAGGACGAAGGAAAGAAATTGAAGAGGATACAGAAGGAATGCGAAAAAAACAATGGAAACACAGATGCGGGGAACAATGTGAGCAGCTGGAAAGTGGGTCAAGGTCATGAGTGAACATGCGGTTTTCACGTGGAAAATACGCCATAATTTTCAGGCACTAGACTAGATAATTAACAATTAATACTGCATTGAAGTTAGCGTTTCTATGGTGTAGCGGTAGCACCTTCAACTAGCAGTCTGAGAGCCTAGGTTTGATCCTATGTGGGGACAAGAAATTTTCTACTTATCGACCTTTCTCTCTGATGTAATCTTCTACACATAGTGGCGCACTTTCCCGATTGACTCACATTCTTCCTCTTTTATGATAATGAATAAAGAACATGCCTTATCACTTGGTAGCATAAAGAAACGAAGAGAGATTGAGGGAAAGAGGATAGGAGACAAAAAGAAAGCCAGAACATGCTCTGGCCTTTTTCAACGTAAGCCCTGAAAATGAATGAAAAGCTTCCAGAGCCCGACAGTAATTATATCCTCTTGGCATCTCATACGCACAAAGCCGCTATTAATTATATTGCTTTAATGACCTGAGTATACAACGACGGATTTAGGCATGGTCATAATGGGCATATGGCCAGGGCTTCGCGCTTGTTTTTTCTTTTTTTNGGGGGTGGAGGGGGCTGGGGGGGGCGATGAAGGAGTTGAATAAAAATATTGGAGACGAAAAGAGGGAAAGAAAGAGAGTGAAGAGGTAAACGGGGGAAAAGGAGGTGGGGATAGAGTGAGCAAGAGCTTGACCAATGTTCCATGTTGATCGTTAAACTTGCTCCTGTAACAGAATTTGCTCCAATCAGGAACTTTTTATGGTAGCCCTGCATCATTTTCGTGCACTGGGCGGCGCGGACTCAATATCCGCAACTGTGAAGATGTAACATACAGAGACAGAAAGTAAGAAAATGTCGACCATGAAGAGGAGCGGGACCGTAACTACCGTGTCGAGGGCCACCAGCAAGAATCTGTCGGTGGCAATGGGAGAAAACCATGATTTGAGCTGCCAGCAGTAGTATGTTACTTTTACTGTAGAGAGGATAAACTGAGGGTATAGTGTGAAAATTCATTCGAAAGGGATAACTGTTTAGCTACTACTATGAAGTTGGCAGGGCGAAAAACAATTTGTTGTGAAGAAAAGTTTTTGTTATGATTCTCATCCCACTCTGGGCAGACAACAAAAAAAACCCAGTTTTTATGAAAGTTTGGTCATTCCCCTCCTCCTCTCCCCCTTACTTCACTACTCTGGTAGTTCCAAGATATCTCATCTAGAGAAAGATATGAAAGGGACGACTTGAAGTGAAGGGGAAGGGAGAGAGGAAGAGAAATGAACAGAGAGAGAGAGAGAGAGAGAGAGAGAGAGAGAGAGAGAGAGAGAGAGAGAAAGAGAGAGAGAGATGAGACATAAAGCGAGTTTTTAAGCCTATGTTCATCTCGTCATCTTTTATTCTCCAGTGATGAGTACACAATGCCTTACTAAATCTCAGGTTTCTTAGACCACAGGTAAGTTACATAGTACACATTGCAACAAGGTTACATTGTTCCAGCACGCCTCCAGACTACTAGTAGGTATTTTCTTTTCCTCTATACTTTTTCCCTAGATGCTAGAGACTATAGTGTATAAACACTGTAAGCATAAACTGCCGTGCTTTGACAAATCGCCGTAAATTCTCAAACCAAAGTTTTAAAGATGATTTTACGGTATTTTGTTGTTGCACCGCAATATAAATCACTGCGAGTGGTGTTCATACACAGACAATGGTANACAATTTGTTGTGAAGAAAAGTTTTTGTTATGATTCTCATCCCACTCTGGGCAGACAACAAAAAAAACCCCAGTTTTTATGAAAGTTTGGTCATTCCCCTCCTCCTCTCCCCCTTACTTCACTACTCTGGTAGTTCCAAGATATCTCATCTAGAGAAAGATATGAAAGGGACGACTTGAAGTGAAGGGGAAGGGAGAGAGGAAGAGAAATGAACAGAGAGAGAGAGAGAGAGAGAGAGAGAGAGAGAGAGAGAGAAAGAGAGAGAGAGAGGAGACATAAAGCGACTTTTTAAGCCTATGTTCACCTCGTCATCTTTTGTTCTCCAGTGATGAGTACACAATGCCCTACTAAATCTCAGGTTTCTTAGACCACAGGTAAGTTACATAGTACACATCGCAACAAGGTTACATTGTTCCAGCACGCCTCCAGACTACTAGCTATTTTCTTTTCCTCTATACTTTTTTCCTAGATGCTAGAGACTATAGTGTATAAACACTGTAAGCCTAAACTGCCGTACCTTGACAAATCACCGTAAATTCTCAAACCAAAGTTGTAATGATAATTTTACGGTGTTTTGTTGTTGCACCGCAATATAAATCACTGCGAATGGTGTTCATACACAGACAATGGTATGGACTTAAACAGTTGGCTTCGGCTTTGAAGTTTTACTCTATATATGAAGGTACTGCCATGTGTTTTCACATTAACCAAAATCAATTTAATTAACAAGCATTTTAATCATTGTTAATACAATGATTTTGGTTTTTTTTCTTTCTTTTCTAGTCTTAAACTCCATGAGATAAATCTATGAGATAATTACAAAATTCAGCGGCTAACGGTGTAGATTCCCTTTGATGTTTCAGCCTTTCATCAATCCATTAGCTCAATTGTTAAAGCTCATCAGAATATGTCGCAGGTTCTGAAGTTCCATTTGTTGACTGCCATGCAGGTTGTACATTAGTCGATATACATAAAGAATACTTATCGATGACCCTCACAGCGAGAACTCACTTCCAAAATCTGATTCGATGTTATCGAGACCGCAAGTGTAATTAATTACATGTATATTTCTTGTTAGATAAATAATACTTATCGAGATTGGCACTCACCCTCACTTCCAAAATCTAAGTCGATATCGTCTAGACTGCAAGTTTAATGAATTACACGGATAATTTTGTTGGATAAATAATACTCAATGATATTGGCCCTCACCGCGAGTACTCGCATCAAAAAGCTGACTCGATATTAGCGAGAATACAAGTTTAATTAATTAAATAGATAGTTTTCTTAGATAAATAATACTTATCGATATTGACTCTCACCACGAGTATTCACTTTCAAAAATATCTGTGGATGTTGTCGAGACTGCGAGTTTAATTAATTACATGGATATTTTTGTTAGATAAAAAATACATAGCCGATACTTAATTGGTTCTCACTTCCAAAACCTGAGTCGATGTTGTTGAAATTGCAACCTTAAAATTAATTACATGTACAAGTTTGTTATTATATTGTCGTCTTTTTATACACTTTTATTTATCTAATACGCAAAATGTATCAGTCCTAGATACTCAAATGTCCATCAATGACTCCAAACCATGGCTTATGTTGAAGTAAAACTTTAACGACTTCGAAGTGGGATGGGGGGGGCTTGGTTTTTGGGGTTTTTTTTTTTGAAATCTTAGACTTTACACATCATCCAGAACTCTGATCCTGAAAAATA
Source organism: Ellobium chinense (assembly GCA_033807755.1). NCBI lineage: Eukaryota > Metazoa > Mollusca > Gastropoda > Ellobiida > Ellobiidae > Ellobium > Ellobium chinense. The sequence continues at coordinate 438,608 of JAWQUT010000025.1, read as the reverse complement.
ACTTACATACGTGGTGGAAGTATTTTAGGTTTTATTGTTTTGTTCTTGTAACTCCTAATCGCAGTTTCCAGGTACTCTCCCACTTAGTGCTTGATTTAAGACTAGGGCCAGGGTTTGGAAGAGAAAGCGAGAATGAGAGAATTCCTAGATGATGATAATACCATCTAGGGACTGTCCCGAGGGCGCTTTATTTCGCTAATCCTATCTCTATCTCTGCCCGTAACGCTAAAAGTATACATAAGGTGGGAGGATCTTTAGATACTGCCAATCCGAAATCATATTTATTACTTAGAGAGGATTTTGCCTTTATTTGTGAACTCCAAAATTTGTAACTCTCAACCGCCACCGCTCATTTTCAGTGCCTACTGCCTTCACAGACCATTTATAGAAACGCATCATGTTTCGGCGCTGTATTTCACTGAGTAAAATATCGTGAAATCTTATCTCAAAATATTTTTTTCGAAAAGGAGATAGATATTTATGTTCCCGAAACTTCATGTAAGGGTGATCTTCCCGGAACTTGGTTTTTCCTGTACAATTGGCAATATAAAAATGAGACCACCAGCGCGACGTAGTGTTAAACTTTCAACTCTGTAAACAGGTTCTGACGTCAATACTTCTGACGCAAAAGACATGAGACAGCCGTTTCGTCAGATTAATCGGCAATACTTTGAAGGCCAGAGTCATCAGGACATGCCAAACTGAGATCTGGGGAGATGGGGGCCATGGGCCATGCTGAAAACTAATGCCAGTGCCGTTAGATCGACGTTGGAGAATGATAACTTTTGTTTAAAACAGGACGAGTTTATTTGCTGGGAGCAAGCAGTTTACAGTGTAAGCTTTCAGCTTCTGTTATTTCTTAACTTGCGTTAACATTGAGCAATGCAATGGGAAGGGTGTCTGGCACGGATTTGTAAGACATTTGTTTTGGTTGCATCTGTCACAAGCAATGCAACCAAGATGACATTCGGAAATTGCGCAGTGTTGGAAAAGGAAGTGAGGACGTGATTGGAAGGGAAGTTATGGCACTGAAAAGTGTGGGCGTTTTGGAAACAAATGGGATATCACCGAGTGTTTTTGAACATATTTTCTCTATCAAGAACACCAGCAGCCAGAATCGAGCTGTATTGGAGACGCGGACACAAATTTAATCTAATCTCGTCATCGAGTTAAATGAAATTTTCGCTCGTATTATCGTATTTCTTGATTATTTGAGCTCACTCTCTTTCACGTCAGATTGAAATCTTTTGAAATTTTAATATTCGGGTTGAAATTATGAGTAATTAGAGGCACAGTGGGGCGGAATCTCAATCTCACCTTCTTTATGAATGTGACGCACGTTTACCTTCCCACAGCCCTGCGAGGCATCTGGAAACAATTTCACTCCAGTACAAATGAGCCCAGATCTAGAACAAAGGCACAGCTGCTTTGATGTTTCAGCACAAAATGGCTGCTTTGCTTCAATACCCATGGCAATGGAACCCAGTTCGGGATAGAGCGTGTCTTGCTTCATTAACAGTTGATAGCCACCTATGCCCTTGACCACTCTGCCATAATATGTTGTTATTATGTACCTAGTTTTAGACAACAAAAATTCTGGGCCCAACAGACCACTCGCAGTTTTTATTCATGCACTGTCATCCGGGCATCGCATGCCACAATTCCAGCAATCATTACTTCCGCTTTCTTTACGTTTTTAATTGTTAGAGGAATATGATTGGCTGATATGGTCGATTACATTGACTTTTGCTGGCCAGTTCATCTGTAGCAATCACATTGCTAGTTTGCTTAAACCGGGTGGGCTTTGTTGGATTGACCTATTAAGAACATCCTAAGAATACCAAGTGAAGACATGGAAGTTTTGAGCTAGACTGTTAACTATAAAATGCATAAAATGCATCCTTCGTTTACACGCTCAAATGAACATAAAACTCTCGTTGTTCTATATAGTTCATCCTTTTGTGATGAAAATCATGATCATGTTAATCCTATCGAAACTCTCTTAAATCACAATACATTCTTAAGTCCAATGTGCCATCGACTTTATATCCCAATAGACAAACTTGAAAACAGAATGTTTATCAGATTTTTACCAACCTTAAACTACTTGACACATATTGTCCCCCTCAGCTGTGTTTCTATAAACTCAGGACTTGGAAAAGATCCAAGAATCGTATTGATCTGGATATTGTGGTAATATAAACAATTCTTTATCACCTACTTCACCCTTTTTTTTTTGGGGGNGGGGGGGGGGGGGAGAGAGAGAGAAGAAGGCCCTTTTGTTTTCTGTCATTGCAGACTATCAGCTTGTCTTTGATTCTTTGTTTATAGCTGCCTGGTTGGTCCACTTGTGAAATTAGGTTTACCCAGCCTCTGGCTTGGCGGGGGGCTGGAATCTCTTACACTTTGTTTCTGTCTTACGTTCCTGAAGGTCACTGTGGCTCAAGGCTGATAGAATTGTGTCTGGAACAGAGATAACTTAGTTTTTGGAGGGGAAATAACATTCCTGAAGGGAGATAACACAGTTTCAGCCAATTTTTGCCATATATTATGTGTCCCCGACAAAACAGCCCCAGTATAATTCTGGTATGTAATAATGATGCAATTTACTGTTAAAAAATAAAAGAAAAGAAATTTGAAAAAAAAATGCTACAGAATGGTAAATATCAGGCAGTTAGATCTCTTCCCTTTCCAATGCATGCAGAGTATCTGAAACAGGACCTGTGTAGTGGTACCGATATTTTGGGAATTGGTAGAAGGGGGAGCTCCAATCTGAATTTCTTGACATATTATCACTTGAGCTTAGAGATTTTTATGAAGAATGGATCTAAGATATTCCTGAACATTTGAATTGCTGTGCCTAGGACATCTCATTGTTCGGACATCTGATCATTTACATATTCTTACTTTTCTACTTATATTTGAAAGGGAGTGATTTATGTTCAAACTATTCGAAGTCGAGCCAGTTATTCGAACACAGCGATCTCTGGAACTTTTTATGATATTCGAATAGTTGCTCACTGGAAGTTATATTGTTTTTTCCTTTCTGAAGATCACGTTGATGCTGACGTAAAAGCTGTACCCATAACTTTTGAATAGATTACTTTCGATTAATGCTCACGCCGGTAATATCATCTCATAATCGTATAGGATAAAGGTGAGCAAATTTCAGAGTGAACTTTCAGAATGAAATACACTGGATTCCGTCTAAAATGAAATCGCTTAAAATGAAAATTCGGTTTAAGCCAATAATTCGTTACTCTCAAACCGTTCTTCTTTTACTGTGAACAATGGCTAAAGTGAACCTCACTTAAAAGGGAAGAAATATCTTTGGTCCTATGAGTTTCAAATTAAGGGGGGTTCGTTGTGCATTAATGAAACTTTCCTCGCAAAGCTATCTCATTAAACTGTTCAGATTAGATGAGGTGATTATGTAGTGATTAATATCGTCGAACTAATTGCAGAGCTCATATCATAGTCACTAACAATAACATTATACATTGATCCCACGGCTTGTATAATATTCGTCTCAGTAATCTCGTCCCTCAGATTAACTTCTCTCCGCGTTAGAACATACAGAGAAGAAATGGGAGGGGCAGATATCCGCTATTTTGACGTCTCGTGGCAACAGTAAAATGCCCCAAATATACGGATAAGATGACTTTTATCAGTTGCTGATAGCAACAGTCACACTGTCTTTAGCCAAACTGCTCTAAGGCTAAAGAAAGCAAAAGGTGTTGCGCATGTAATGAAATAGTTGCTGATAGCAACAGTCACACTGTCTTTAGCCAAACTGCTCTAAGGCTGAAGAAAGCAAAAGGTGTTGCGCATGTAACGAAATGCAAAAATGTAATTAGTTTTTTGGCACAATTTTTAAAAATACAACGGCATTTGCAGGACCCTATAGGATATAGACTAAGCACAATGGATTTGTTTTGTTTGGTTACATAGTTCTTAGTGATACGTCATGCTTCGTATACGAAACAAATGAACCCATTTTCCCAACAAATTAGTGTCAAGATAATCGGTCAAGATTTTCATTTATTCGACCTCTCATTTATATACTGAGGGCTTGTATAAAATACAAATAAAATAAAATACCTTTGCTAAATACGTATGTATGTCAAAAACCTGGTAAAAGTAATATTGCTGATAGCTAAAATCATGGCTTTCTTCCATTGCCACCATTACGAGTGTAAGTCGAAAAGAAGGATGTTTGAATCGGAAGGCTTTTAGTGGGATTCAGAAGAATTGTGACATTAGGCAAACTGCAACTGTATGGTAGAAACTGTAAATTATTAAAGAAAACATGAACTGCACAAAACTTTTTTTAAAAAAAAATTCGCATCTGTTCATTGGACAAACATGGGTCAGAGGCCCATCCCATTTTATATCCCTACAATAACAATCGAAAACTCGCGCCTAAATGTGACATATGTACATGGGGTTTCACCACTTTTCTAGTCATGGTACTCAGGAGTGATCTGTCCTAGACTGTAGACATCCTTGACACAAAAGTTAACGTACACACCCTTAACACAGAAGTTACTGGAAGTGGTTGTACAGATTTTTTTTTAAAAACTTCGATTCTTTAAGAGCCACTTTGGGGTAATTATTCGATCAATATAATTATATTAGACAGTATTGTTAGGTTTCACTGCTGTTATCTGCATCGTCTCCGCAAAAAAAAAAAAGAAAAAAAATGTCGCTGTCACTTTCTTGGGTTATTTATGATGGTCAGGTACGCCTGTGTTCGCATTAATTAATCCTTTTTGTTCGGACACGACAGATCTGTTTTGGGACGGTAAGTAGATTTTTGTAATCCGGAGACCGTAGCGAGCTCAGAACTGTAACATGGGAAAAGCCGGATGGATCATCATAGGTCTTCCATGCGTCTGCGGTCATTTGAAAGCCAGTGTGCAAAAACTGGATTGCAGAGCTTCGTGGTGGCAGAAGAGAGCAGCTCATCTCTGTTATGCAGAATTAGTAAATCAACCAAGATATTGGAACGTGAGACAATCAAGATCAAAATGCAATACATCGAGGAATCTCATGGATCATTCCATTTCTGTGGCTTGTACTGCAACGATAGTCAACTGACCACTCAAGTGAGCTGGTACGGAGTGTAGTGCTAGGAAAGCCTCTTGCAAAATTGGACTGCAGAGCTCCGTGGTGGCAAGAAACAGCAGCTCATGCCTTATATTACAAAATTCGTAAATTATCTAGGATATGGCCGATATGGGAATACAACTTTCGTGAGAAAATCAATATCAATATGCAACATTTCGGGAGATCTTATGGATTTCTGCAATATGAATGAACTATTCTATTTCTGTTGCTTATACAGATATTAACGTACTCCTGCATTTATCATGAACACAATCTCCGTAAGATGGTCAAAACAGAAGTGCGTTATAGTGAGCTGAGGAATATGACTGGCTGTTACAGTTTGCATAAATATTCGCTTTTATAAATACCAGCTACCTTTTTCTTTCTCTTTTAATTACGAAGAATAGGACAACGTAGTGATGAGTTTTATAGCGAATTATGAGACATAATTAGACATCATTATCAGCCAAAAGCAATGCATACTCCCCATGAAACCGTGAAAATTGTTGAGAAATCTGGCCTGTTGAAGTAGCTCAAATAGATTCCTTAGTAACATATACACTAATTGAGCGCGTTTGTTTCGAGGTATTGCCATACATTATCGTCACTAACATTATGGCTATAACTACATCAAGTAAGAATATGTATCTTTGCAGATTCTTTAACTGCACTGACAAACAACGAGCTTTTATTTTCAAACTCTGACCTATTTCAGACCTTTACGACGAAAATAAGCATGCACATATGACATTTCCTGATGTTATGATCATATTACGCGCAACAAACTAGATGTTAAGTTCAAAGACGATTCTGATTCGTAATATGCGGTATGATTGTAACAATAGGACATGCTACGTACGCATGCCTGCGGTAATGGCCCGAAAAGATCCGGACTTTTAAAGAAAAATAAAATCTCTTATCAGTTTGTGACTACACGGTGCGAAATTACCTACAAGTCTGACACACGCCGTTAGATCCTATAGACGGCTTTGGGAATGACAAACGGTGAGAGTAATTTTCACGCAAGGAAGCGACAAATCACGTGGCTCAGAGCGGAAGTTCCAGGGGTGGCGGATTCGAGGTTCTCTCTCTATTATACTTCATGGGAAGGTTACTAAATTTAGCTTACATGCCTGTGAATAACATCTCTCGTACTTCATGAGTAAATGAAAGTCCATACGGCTCTCTAGCTCTATTTTGGAGCAAAACTGACTTTGACTATTCAGCCATAATCAATCACTCTCTACGTAATTGAAGAGCGTTTTTCCATAACTCAGTGTGTGGTCTCTGAATATTTTTGAAGTAAAAGGAAATAACTTTAAGGTAATTGCTCTTTATGTATATACTTTTATTTCCTGCCAAATGACGTAAAATTTGAAGGAGCGCAGATTTAGAGCTCATTTAGGTATTGAATAAATTTACACATAGATGCATGTTTGCATACACCACTAACTGATTTTTCAACCAAAGTGTATTTACTGAGATTTGGAAAAACACGCTCTTCAATTTTGTGCCAATATTTATTAAAAACCGTAGGTCAAATGTTGAATGGGCGCTCCACTTCCCAGATCTGAAACCACTGGACTTTTTCTTTTGGGACCTTCTCCAGGATGTCGTGTATCTGGGAACCCTAACATCAAATGAGGAACTGAAACAGAACATGAAGAATCAGATCAGAGCCATTATTCGGACACTTAGAAATGCGTCGTGGAACATTTCAAACGACGCCTCCAGTTGTGCGCCAGAAGAAAGGGGAGGTGTCTGGAACATGTCCTGAAGATTAAAGTCAGCCCGAGAAATTGGGTTTTTATGTGAAAACTTATGTCACGGGTTAGATTTATGACCTTCTTTATTATCTTCATTCGATACGCTTCAATTGCTCAAGCAGCATCAAGTATCTTTCAAACCTTGAAATCTAGATGTTGCGCGTTTTGATGCATATTTGGTAATGTTTTAAATTTTCTTCCCTATCTATAATTTCTTCTGTCTTAAAAAAATATTTTATATAATTATATGTTACTGAAATTTAAAGCTTAATATTCCATTGGTTTAAATTGCTTTTGACATTATTTCATTTAATTAACAGTAAATATATATCAGATATGACAAAAATAGACTTTTTTGTGACACCCGACACTTTTTATACAGGAAACTGGACAATTTTAACCTAAAGACCGTTGAGTGAAAAAAAAAAGCAAATAGGCCAGTCAGTTATCTGGGAGGTAAAGGCATTCTAACAATATTGTTCACTGCCTACAGCCAGGTATCCATTTTACAGATAAATGAACTGAGGAAAATGTGAATGAAATGCTTTCCCAGGGCACTTCCAACATTACTTTGATCCGGGAATCGAACCCAAGTTCTTTTGATCTAGCGTCCCATGACCACGCTGCTCCACGCTGTTATAACATGAAATGAAATGGAAAAATTAAAGTAAGTCTTTATTTATTCAGTAAATTTACTGGACCTTTACGCAGCGATTCTTCCTGAAAACAACATAGTCGCAAGACAACAGCTTTGTTGTTGGTGTTTTTTCCCTTTCATTTCAGGAGGCTGGCGCATGCAATCGTACCGATCACTTGACTGATTTGGAAGCCGCATACTTCGAGCTGTGTGCACATTTTTGTTTTTTGTTTTTGCTTCCTAGCTCTTTGATTCACGCCGCGCCACTGCATTTAATTTAATATATTTTCATTTAATTTAGAGTAATTCAATTCAATTCCATTCAATTTTATTTAATTTAATTGGGGGCCTTAACGTGACGCAATAGAATTACCACTGTGATCTGAGCATGAATAGGTTTAACATGACAGGGTTGTTCACGGAAGTGAATCAAAGACTCTGTCTAACTTTGCATGCCTCTTAATTATGATGTGCACTATTATTTTCATTGTTACTATTAATATATATAGGTCTTATGAACTGAGCTCATAATTATGACATGCCGTCATGCTCACAAATGACATGCTCGCAATTCTTTAAACATGCTCGGGCCTACCAGACATGTGCACATAAATGCTCACATTGTGATTCGAAACAAATAAAATCCTGGGTGGAACGTTTCCATATTTATCACGACTTGATGATATTCCTGCTGAAGAAGAAATTAGACTAATCCTCATTATCTTTTCTCATTAGTGCCTTTAAAAACATTATGCAACCACTTCTTGCTGCCTTTGAAGAGGAATTAAGATAATAAAGTGAACATCAAAGGGCTCCAACAAAATAATAACAATAATGTCTTAAGCTCTTGTGTCAAAATGAAAGCAAATAAAAAAGAAGTCTAATATAAAATTTTAATGCATATTCTATTACTCTTGAAAAATAAACACCTAACATCCACAGAGACAGACAATCAAGGAAGGAAGATGCAAACACACATCGAGACACATATATTCATACACCTTAACACACACACACACACACACACACACACACACACACACACACACACACACACACACACACACACACACACATACATAAACACACACACACACACACACACAAAAACATACATAAACACACACATACATAAACACACACACACACACACACACACACACACGCACACA
>JAWQUT010000025.1:374241-409599 GCA_033807755.1 Ellobium chinense | reverse complement strand
ACGTCATTGTGACGAACCAAATTGTTACCTTCAGGGTGATACTGGTGGTGCACTTTTTTTTTTTAGCTGCGCTTACCGGTACCGTTTAACTGTTAAACATGAAAATATATGTATGTAATTTTTAAAACATAGGTTACGAGCTACTGTCACTACTACTACCACTACCACCCCACCACCACCTCGTACTGCTATCGAATGTAAAGATGTAATGCACCATGTACAATAATACCGCATTAATTGAGAGCTTGCGCATTAACGATGGGGTGTTTCTTACTATCGTAAGATTTACTTTAATGCATTGGTGCTTAATGCAACCTTAGTCGCCTTCAGCATGCAGATGATGGTACGAGATCCCATCGTTAATGCGCAGGATCTCAAATGTTTGCTAATCATTGTAATCACTCTCACCAATGCTACTTGCAGCGTCACTGTCACCATGGGCTTCCTCTCATTATCATTGTTATCGTCACCAGCATCACAACCAATATCATACCACTGATTAAATAAACAACAACAACAACACAACCACTACTATCGATATTGTTGCTTTATTTAAAATCACCATTCTCCGTCCTTTATCGCGGAAGCTTTCTGCAAAATGATCTACTACAGAAGCTTTCTAATTCTCCAGATCCCAGCTGAAACAAACACACACACTCACATACACACACACACACACACTCACACACAAGCGCGGACGCACACATACACACACATATAAAATATATGTTTTCCCTACTCATCTCAAATCACCTTCGCTAGAGGAAAAAAAAATCAGTAACAACAGGCATCGAATACAAGAATAGCCATTAACTCAACTAACAACTGTGCCTATAACGGTTGTACTCCATAGCCTGCACTCAGTCACTCTGTCGTCTTCTCCCTATTCGTTATTCCCTCCCCTCCCTTCAAACGCACGAATTCATTCCACATAATTTGCCTAAGTCATTTCTTGAGGTAGCACTTTCAGCCTGTTGCTCAAAGCAAAACGATGAGACGGATGTGGTTTAGCTTATAAAACTGATATATAAAAACGAAACAAAACTCCACATTTGTTTTAAAAGTAAAGAAGATAAACAGAGAATCAAAGCAATATAAACAACTCATAGTCATATCATTTTTTTTAAAATGACTTAGGCGAATATGAAATTAGCATGACGTTATTATTCTGTTGTTTCATAATTCAGGTGGCCTCTCTGCATACTAAGTATACCTCATTAATAAGTGTCATTTTTCCATGCACCAAGGGCATGCTGTAGTTCCACACTACTGTATCTGGAAATGTGTGCACGAGCACTTGCAAAGTTAATGCAGTGAACATCCACAAAATTTCTTGGAAAATGGAAACTTTTATCACATTTTGGCACCGTTGTACCACATCCTCTCTCCCCCTTCCACTCCCAATCCAAGGTGGTGCCAGGGTTGGCAGTGTTGGCACTCGCGGCGGTCCTGTTCCCACCTTGAAAGCTGTGAAGTCGTTTACCGTTTCCTCTCACCTTCGAATGTCAGGAAAACATTCTTTTCTGCCAACAAGGTTACTCGATAACTCATACACTCATGTGTTTATAATTTGTCTGGCAGATGGAAGACCGAGGTTCTTCACGCTAATTTTCTACCCAGTCCCGACTCGTGTGTTTATACTGTTGCGTTTCACACTTTCGTGTACACCTTTTCACACCGGCGTAAACGAGGTAGAGGTGGGGACTATCCCCTCTCCAGTGGCGGCTCGTTGTGAAGTGTAACCCGTGCAATGCCGGGTATAATTTAGCTACTGTCCCTCCGGAAAATCGAGTTTGCAGATTACTGCAAATTTCCGTGTTTTTTGGTGTTGTTTTTCAGGCTTTGCTGCAATTTTGCATATTTAGACATTTTCCACAAATTTGGGGGCAAATTTTGCCGATTTGGGTTGAGCAATGCACTTTTTAGGCCACAGTCGCATTATTCAATTACTGCCTGGGTGGGTACACAGAAAATGTGTTCCATTAATTTTCTACAGCTTTGCTACGGTACCGTACTAAACAATGGACAGGTGACGAAGCTATTTTTGCAAATTTTGATGCAAATTTTACCGCTTATTACATGCAAAATTTGCAATTCTTGGAGCAAATTTTTTGGGGATTGAAATGCAATTGTCCGCAGGGACAGAGCTAAGAAAAAAAAATTAATAGAAACTAGTTAAAGAGGTACAGAGACCAAGTCAAATCCAGACGCCTTTCTTATCCTATGATGTATGCACTCAATTTGCTATTCAGCTCTTGCAGAATCTCATAATAGTAATACAGTCATGTGCGCCCTCGTTAGCCCAGTCGTAAGGAAAGGAGAGTAGTTGCCGCCCCTTAAAGAGGAAGAGGAAAGGGATCTTCTCTTTCTCTCTAATGACCACTTCTCAACAGCCAGAACATTTCACGACATGTGAGATGAGAAAATGAATGAAACGAAGACACTTAACTGCCTATTCACTTTTCATTTTCATGAAACTTTTCTCCATGTAAATAAGGTTTAGTGAGTGCATTCTCATAATCGTGTGCGTGGAGTGGTAATGACCATAACTAATGCACTTTTTTTGCTCTTGGGCATGCAATCTTTCATGTCTAATCCAAAGAGAGCTGTAGCAGAGGTGTACACGAGGTATCTTCAAGTTCAATGCAAACTGATTTTACAGATAACGGGATTTTTAAAATATACCTTAGTATACTCGTATATGCCTTCATGTACAGTTCTGCTAAAATTCTCTTCAGACATGAAAGATTACGCGCCAGAGAGCAAAGTGATGCATTATTTATGGTGATGTATTACCTTAATCACGTGACAAAAGTGGTCCACACTACACCCAGAAATGCTGCATAGACCTCGCTGAAGTCTGTCATCTCTGGAACAGTGAATCATTATCCCTTCCTGTCCCCTACCCCATTCGATTCCTTCTGTTACGTTTACAATGTGACACTGAACATTTTTTTTTTTAACGTCTACGAAATGGCGGAGGGAGAGAAAAGGAGTTTGCGTAAGAAAGTTAAGTTGAAGGGAGGACCTAACTCAATTTGGGATCTTAATACCAAAATAGCACCCCTCTTCCAAACTTTATGGCCGGATCACAGGGCAGGAATCCAGCTTTGGGAAAGACAGTACTTTAAAAAAAAACAAACAGGGTAGTGGAGAAGCAAGTGGTCTTGCATCACATACTTGAAGCATTACCACAGTAAACGCCCTTGGGTTGCCTGATTTTCGGCAAACCACTTCTGACTTCGTCAACATTTGCAAAACTGACTGTGTTTCTTTTTCTTATTTGTCACACTGGAAAACCTGGGACAATTTACAGTACAGTGGAGTCTCGGTATTACTTAGATACTCCTCATACCTCATTATGAATACATTTGCATATTCCTTTTTATTTTATCATTTCATTATTCAGAAGTACATCTCAATAATAAATGTACTTTTTTCCATGCATAAAGGGCACACTTATAATTTTGGGGTTCCATCGTATTTCTTCCCCTTTACACACAAGGCATCTTTCCTGACACTGGAAGGCCGTTTCTCTCTTAACACGCAAAAATTGTCAATGCAACGTTTCTGAGTTTCAAGGGAAATCACCGTTACATTACACCCAAGGCGTGGGTTCTTGTCTTAATAGTTATTTCCCCTTGTTGTCCTCAGCACTACTGTAACATCTGTATGAAGACACGAACTGACAGGTATGAAGGCTTCATAATCAAAGATAATTCTTTTCCTTCATCATGCTGGAGCATTTAGTGATAGGCAGAGCATCTGCCGCATGATGAGCTGGCTGAGTTATGTGAAAACTGCAGCAAATGGAATTCACTGTACACTGAACTTTTCAAAAGGGAAATTGTGACCAAAAATTATGGTTGTAACAATTAAAGCCAATAACTTTAAAAACAGACAATGCACACTATGTTTATTTGGATGGGAAATATTAATGTTCTCTGCTCATTACTTCAGGCTGAAAAGCTAACTTATTATTGTGTAGCAAAAGAAGCTGTATTACACACGAAGTCTGGTATAGAACAGATAAAAAAAAAAACTCAGTAGGGCAGTCCTTTTGGAATGTTAGGAAGTTGTCTCGCTCTCCAAGTAAGAAAGTTTTCTATCTACATTCACAAAATGACACATAATCTAAAGTCATGTGCTTTTTCATTTAAGCAGCATTATGGACCCCCGTCTTTCAGGATAGAAAAGAAAATAAAATCTCCCCTGATTAACAGAAATGCCACTGTAACTACAACGGACAACCGACAGACACTTCACATACTGAGATGCAAATTTAACACCAAGTCAAAAGATGACACATAATACAGACATTTTAATGAAGATTCAATACTGGTCAAAGAACCAGACATGGTCATTGTGCTTTAATTAACATTTGCTGATTATCTGTGCAAACATCAAAAGGTAGAAAGGAAGTACATACCAGGATGGTAGCAATCCATGACGAAATATTTGGACAGCATGATATATGTAAAACCACGATGAACGTACTGGTTTCTGTAAGTCCATTCAAGCTGAAGTTGTTTCATCATTCTTTCCTTTTGATCCACTGTTATTAGTAACCCACTTTTCAGAGTAAATTTTGGTTTTCTGAAAGTTTTTGGCATTCTGTCCTCCCAATACATGTTCATGTATATTTTCTGCAACCATGTGTTAAAGTTACTGTCAGAAATCCTGATATCTGACCATTACATCATGTGTTCCAGTCAATGCTCATGAGCCTATTTTCAACACAACTTTGCACAGTAGTACTGATACTAAATTGGTTACACAATCTTTGAAAATGCATGTCTCAAAATTATGACTTTCTCCAACCACATCTTCCATTTTCTATTTGTAATAAGTGAGCTTTAGTCTTCATCTTTTCTTAATCTCTGCTGTGTTGAACATATCACTGTTTGTCTTAAAGATATCAGAAGTGTATATAAAATTTAGAGTCCTCCAAGTCACTGGTCTGTCTGTAGTCTAATCAATACTGTGCCAGTTCTCAACAAGTTGCATCAAAAAAATGTGTAACACAGGGCTCAGCAGTTTGCTACTCCCTGCTCTACAGACACAGGCTGGACTGGAACTTTTAAGCTTGTGGACAGTTTCCTACTGATTAAGTTTGTTCACAGTTCTGATTAAATCATTCTTTAAGTACACTGGACAGTATGTTACTACAGCATCAAAAAGTTAACAACAGGTGGGTATTAAGCTTTGTGTTTGCAGGCCAGGCAAACAACAGCTGTACATGATAATATAGTAGTTATGGGCACAGGCATCTTTAAATAATTCAAGAGCAGAATAGTAACAGAAAAGGTGGAGTGGAAGAACTTGTAGAAGCACCAGGCTTCAGATATCTCAAAGCCATATATTCATATGAAGATAAAGATGAGTCTGACAATATGATGAAAGGCAGGGGGGAAAGAATTTTAGAGACAGAAGGAAACAGAGGATAACAGAGAGAAAGCATGATGGCCAAGAGGACCAATCAGAGCATAAACAGATAAATGATATCATATGAGTAATGATTTATATTAAAGATGTACATATGATAATGATACAAAGCACGGCATTTTCAATATCAAATGTTACTGAAAAGGCACTTGGAAAGGCATCAACAAAGTNAGCATTATGGACCCCCGTCTTTCAGGATAGAAAAGAAAATAAAATCTCCCCTGATTAACAGAAATGCCACTGTAACTACAACGGACAACCGACAGACACTTCACATACTGAGATGCAAATTTAACACCAAGTCAAAAGATGACACATAATACAGACATTTTAATGAAGATTCAATACTGGTCAAAGAACCAGACATGGTCATTGTGCTTTAATTAACATTTGCTGATTATCTGTTCAAACATCAAAAAGTAGAAAGGAAGTACATACCACTACCAGGATGGTAGCAACCCATGACAAAATATTTGGACACCATGATATATGTAAAACCACGATGAACATACTGGTTTCTGTAAGTCTATTCAAACTGAAGTTGTTTCATCATTCTTTCCTTTTGATCCACTGTTATACAGTATCCCACTTTTCAGAGTAAATTTCGGTTTTCTGAAAGTTTTTGACATTGTGTCCTCCCTATACATGTTCATATATATTCTCTACAAACGTGTTAAAGTTACTGTCAGAAATCCTGATATCTGACCATTACATCATGTGTTCCAGTCAATGCTCATGAGCCTATTTTCAACACAACTTTGCACAGTAGTACTGATACTAAATTGGTTACACAATCTTTGAAAATGCATGTCTCAAAATTATGACTCTCTCCAACCACATCTTCCATTTTCTATTTGTAATAAGTGAGCTTTAGTCTTCATCTTTTCTTAATCTCTGCTGTGTTGAACATATCACTGTTTGTCTTAAAGATATCAGAAGTGTATAAAATTTAGAGTCCTCCAAGTCACTGGTTTGTCTGTAGTCTAATCAATACTGTGCCAGTTCTGAACAAGTTGCATCAAAAAATGTGTAACACAGGGCTCAGCAGTTTGCTACTCTCTGCTCTACAGACACAGGCTGGACTGGAACTTTTAAGCTTGCGGACAGTTTCCTACTGATTAAGTTTGTTCACAGTTCTGATTAAATCATTCTTTAAGTACACTGGACAGTATGTTACTACAGCAGCAAAAAGTTAACAACAGGTGGGTATTAAGTGGGTATTAAGCTTTGTGTTTGCAGGCCAGGCAAACAACAGCTGTACATGATAATATAGTAGTTATGGGCACAGGCATCTTTAAATAATTCAAGAGCAGAATAGTAACAGAAAAGGTGGAGTGGAAGAACTTGTAGAAGCACCAGGCTTCAGATATCTCAAAGCCATATATTCATATGAAGATAAAGATGAAAATAAAGATGAGTCTGACAATATGATGAAAGGCAGGGGTGAAAGAATTTTAGAGACAGAAGGAAACAGAGGATAACGGAGAGAAAGCATGATGGCCAAGAGGACCAATCAGAGCATAAACAGATAAATGATATCATATGAGTAACGATTTATATTAAAGATGTACATATGATAATGATACAAAGCACGGCTTTTTCAATATCAAATGTTACTGAAAAGGCACTTGGAAAGGCATCAACAAAGTACTGGATTTGACCAGTTAATATTGAGCTGGTAAACTGCAAACTGTGTCTTCAAAAGAACAATATTGTTCTTGCGAACAGAATTTAACAGGTGTACAGACTTCTATTCTTCAAAGTAAGCTGATCTGTGCAAGAAAGAAACATGCACTATCAGTTTTCTCCACCTCATATGAGGTTGGGAAGGGGGAGGAGAGGGGACAGGACCTTATCCCGTTGGCATAAATTTGGGGAGGGACTTGTACTTTGTTTGGAGGGGCTGCAAATTTTTGCTCAAGTAAGGCAAACTTTGGAGTCCAGGAACTAGGGAGCAATCTGTTAATTTAGGAGGGAGATTTTGAAATTTCAGGGGTGAATCGTGCAGTCTAGAAAAAAAAAACCACTGTAAAATAATCACTGTAATCATAAAAAAAAAACCAACAAACAAATAAAAACCCCTCTACTGTATATACACTTAGTGATAAAGTCTGACATTACTGTAATCCCATAACTGATGAAGTATGATACCTGGCTTATCTCTGCTTAAAAGCTTATGTTACCGAAAATTCTGTGGAAGTCAGATAAACCAAAATTGAAGGGACTGAACGCATAGTTTCAGATTAGCCACATTTTGGATTACAAGGAGTGCTTGTTTCAACAATAGGAGCATGGCAACATATGAAAAAAGTAGTGCCTACTCACTCATTGTTAGTGCAGCGTTACAATGCCCACACTTTGATTTTATTAATGCTAAGAAGAAAAGAGCATGTGGCTTCTGCATGACAAGATATAGGTCATTAATGGATTACGCTACTGTAGTTGAAGATTTACATTTGGGAAAAAGAAAAAAAGAAACAAGACAGGGTATGGTTTTCAAAGTCAGTTGAAGGAGCAATGCATTAGTAGTCTACCACCAGCTGTTAAAGGAAAGATGTGCAGCTGATAAAATGGCATTAAAAGACTATGCTACTGGCTGCAGTTATGCCACTAATTGTGTTTCTACTGAAAATAGCATGAATAAAAACAGCATTATAAAAATACATGTTTTTTTCCTCATCACCACCTTGTGTGAAAGAAGGCACATAGTTACACTGCCACATGTCATTCAGGAAAACATTTTCATTTAATCATATTTTTGACACGTTGATTTGTCTCAGGAAGTCAATTTAAAAATGAGGTTTATGTCATGATGGCTTTGAACCTAGACTGGAGAAGGATATAAGGCACAGTAACAGAGTGTGAAAATGGAAAATTTCATTATGTCAACACTGTCTATTATTAAACACATTGTCACTCACAAGCATAAGTTATCACTGGAATCTCCTATGTGTCCTTCAGATAGTCAAATTACTCCATCAAGATAAATACTGACATGTGAGATTAGCATAGCTTCTGATTAAGTTGATGCCATCTGTACACTAAGTTGTTCTATAATTTTGTTATTGTAGTGAGCCCATTAAACTAAAGATTTCTTGAAAAAAATTACATCTTGTAAGAGAAGAATGGATCATAGAAAGTCCATGTTATGTCTTCTTGAATGCCACAGCTGCCTGAACTTTGTGAATGGTGGTGGAGAAGGACTTGAGACGCACCTCCTCCGAGTTGTAAATAAGGTGGGGCCCAGTCTCTCCCCATGTGTCCGGGACCTCCAGATCCTTATCTGTGTACACTAAGATATCAAAGCAACCTGAAACAAGAGAACATATCAAGTTTATTGTGTTTCACAATGAATACAAGACTGAAGGCTCTTAATCTTCTCCACAATCCTATCATAAGAAAGACATTAGTTATAAGATATAGAAAAAATTAAATATATATAGCCAATGCTGTTTCTCAGTTCAATGTCACACTAGATAACATTAATAGAGAGTTCTGCTGTTAATGAAGTTATGTATGTAAGCCAAGTGGTTTACATGAAAATGAATAAGTCTTGAACTTTTTGGTGGTAATATATGTGAATGTTTGATTCTCTCTCTCTCTCATACATATTGATGTGCCTAATGGGTTGTCAAATCCTCAAGATTATGCTGAAAATTTCATGGGCATATTACCTGTATTGATGATACTTTTGAAGTGAATATGGATACAAATGTTTTGCTCAGGATGCTGCATAGAACAGTAAAAGATGCAGCACAGCATTGCAACTGTTTTCAATGATTTTTAAAACGTACCTGGAAAAACTGAGTTTTTCATTATCACATGAAACTTCCATATTTAAACTCCTGGAGATTCTGACATGAAGCTCAACGACTTTTTAAGATTAAGAATTATGCCAATATGCTAATACTTTGCAAGTCTAGAAAAGTATCACCATTTATCACTCTGAATTATTTGCAAGAAAGACAGAGCATCTATGGGAATGTCCTGACTGCTGTGAGACTGTATTTTGTGGTAAAATGAGATGAAGTGTTCATTTATAATCTGCATTTTGTAAGCCTAGCATGTTCATAATATACTCACAAGCACACTCAAGAAGTGGCAGGAAAGTAACAGAAGCTGTTATCTGTCGAATCACAGAGCGAATTCCATCTTTGATTTCTTTGTCTGATGCTTCTCTTTTCCTGTAGATATATGAAACATGGAGCCGGTTAAAAAAACAATGGCAACATTATTTGGAAATTATCTTACTAAATAAACACTTTTGTGACCAAAAATCTTCAATCAGTAACTATTTGCATTTGTGCATCAACAGAAGTTTTTCCGACAGCAACTTTATAATTCAGTCTTCAGAAGTAAGATTAGAAAGTTTAACAGAGAAGAAGGCAATGAATAATGATTCATTGAAATTAATTCATGTACTGTCCACTGTCAATGTTTAGTGACTGGACAGGACTGAGACAAAAAAAATAAGAGAACAAATGGGGATATTACCTAAGTGCTGTTTTTTTAAGATTATAATAGGCATTTTAGTAATTTTGCAGTGTTAATTGTATAAGCAAACCCCATCAGAAACTATGTCATTAAAATAGACTTCATTTTACAATGGCATTGAATGCATTAAGATACTGCTTACTTAAGAGAAAAATTTTACGTCCTCCTCCACTCCTTTCCCTTGATTTATAAAACATTACAAAAAAAAACCCCAAACTTTTGCTTAGAAATATAAAACCCTGAAAATCTTTTTTATGGCGAGACCTCTCATAGATCCCCTGCACAGCAAGGGAGGGAGAGCTATTAGAATTTGCTGCACAAATGGAGGAGGCTATTAAAATTGTGTGACTGGTCATCACAGAAATGCCTGATGTCAAGAAAAGGAGATGGGGCAATGACGGACTGAGTGTGCGAGGGTGCCTCTGAAAGACAGGTATGAGGATTGGAAGGGAGATCTACAGCGAGTGAAGTGAAGTCAGCGTCACAGAGGAATAACATAAGGAAAAGGCTGTGTAACAAAGGACTGATTACAGCATTTGTGACATAGACATGCCCTTTGTTTGAGGTTTTTGAATGGTGACACAAAATATATTAGCAAACTTTAAACAGTAAAACTGCAAAACTGCATTGTAATCATATGGCAAGTCCACATAAATGAAAAGAAAAAAGGCAGAATTACATATGATTTCTCTCATCACTAAGTTGAAAACTTTCAGCTTAGAGAACTGAGCCAGGCTGGCCAAAAGAAAATAGATTTGTACCAATGATCCCTTTGTTGCTGATACCCAGCTGTGAAAAAGTATATGATAATATGATATATATAATATATGCTTGCATGCTAATGAAGACATGGCTAACTTTGTTTCTTTTTATCCATTATAATTGTATTCTGTCTTTTATTATTATCACTGACAATATTTTTACTAAGAAAATTGTACTTGGGTTTTTGAAAATCTCAGGACAGGGCAACCCATCTAAGAAATTAACAAGGCTGCCAAAAACCACCCTTATTCATTTGACTAAATTTCAACTGCACAATGCAAAATTCTTTATAAGTGAAACTACAACTGATGTGCTACACTTATAGTTTAAAGACATCTAATAAAGGAATACTTACGTTTCACTAGTGACAGTCTTGTCACACTGAATATCAAACTGCCATCTTTCTATTACTTCACCGGTGGCAACATTTTTGATCACCAAAACCAGCTTCTCTACTGTCATGTCTGTAAGCCAAGCTGTTGGATGAAAAAAACACAGTAATTATCAACAAATTCCAAGGTTAAATTTTTTTTTAACCAAATATAAGTTTTGTACAGACTACTTCTTGGAGATGTAAAATTATATGTGACTATGCCTTGCAAGTGAGGATTTTAAATTGTCTGTGACAAAGGTATACTTTTAACAAAGGCTTTCTAATGATAATGATTTGACTCTCTGGAACAATAATATAATAATGATGAAGAATATCATTCTTCCCTCACTACATGCAAGTTGAGTAACTTGTAACAAGATGTTTCTTGTTACAAAAAATTACTTTGCTAAGGTTTATTAACTGGAAATTATGGCTAATTGAGTAATTCTCCTCAATTTCTTTGAATTTTGACATTTGTATCACTTTCCAGCGGCTTTCCTTCTTATCACCCAGGAAGCGTTTCTCACAGTAATTATGAATGAAATGTAAGAATCTCCTGGCCATGGCTCATACTTGTAGAAAGTCTATACTAAAGTTGTCATATATATTTACTTGGGACACAAATATTGATAAATAATTTGTAAAAGGTACTTAGAGTGAACTTACTTTTCACCTGTGAAATGATGTTGTCAAGAAATGACTGAAGATCAGAGTCACAAGTTACAAGCATTGTCAGTCCCCATTGCTGAGTGTGGGTGAAAGTTTCTGGTGGATACAGACCTCGCTGATAAAGAATGCTATTCAGTCCATAGTCTGTAGAAACAAAATGATTGTGAAAACCTTAAAACAATATTGACACATTTCTAAAGGTGAACACCTGAAAAAATATTTGCTTCAACAGGACAACTCCATTACTTCTAAGACTAATGGCAGTGTGCTTCAAAGGAAATACAGTAAACTTCGGATCTAACGAGGTCGCCAGGAACAACCTTCTGTCCTCGTTGAAGCTGTGGTCTCGGCTGAAAGCAAGGTCTCTGCAAGTCATGTGAAAACTGGAATAATCTCTAGTTAAAAGGGTACTCAAGTACTGAACTTTGCACTTCAAAAATATAGTTGCTTCCCTTGACTTCAACTTCAGACACCATCGGNTTTTTAATTTTGAATTATAGACGTGAAGACAAAGCAGTGTAAATGTTGAGAATTGAATCGAATGGTTTCAATCACTGTCTCTCTGAGTCTGTGATTAAAATTTCTCCTAGCGCAATGATTGGTCCAAACAATACTCTTGGTCAGCCGAGCATAATATTATTCCATCGTTCCATTGTCCATTCCCCTCCCTTCCACTCGCCCTTGCATTGCAGAGACTTCAAAGGCTTTAATTACTCTTCCGCTCCCTTCTGCTGATCGTCCAAATGGTTCTATTTCTTTCCTCCTTCCCCTCCCTCCCTCTCTCTACTCTGCACACACAACTATATTACTATTACTATTCGTATTACCGGCGGTAACCTTTCATGTTGACTCTCCTCATTAGAGCTGAGATTGCTAGACATTTTGTATTAGTTGGATCAGAGGTGTACGTTTACTATTACAATTCAAGGCCTTCTCTAGTCTAACGACAGCACCGATTCCATGACTTATCTACGACTGACTAAATAAACTGTATCATCGGTGTTGTCGTTAGAGATTGCCCAATTCAAATAAGGAAAAAAACCGGGGATTTTCATTTCCCTTGTTGAATGCGAGGTTTCATTGACGTTGGATCCGAACTTATTCACATTGTATGAGGACAAAAATTGAGAAAAAATTCTAGTCTACTTTTAATTTTATTGAGTAGACTACTTGCAGTTGAGTTAACTCCCCTTACACCACAATGAACACTGCGTCGCTAGAGACAGCTGAACTGGAAGCCATTTAACTAGTATTGTGAGTAAGCAGATTTCTTACGGAAGAATTCTGCTACAATATCAGTTGATCCTTTCAGGGTAATAACATTGCTCGTAGAAGTCGCCATTTTCAATTTCGCGCGACCATGAAAACTTGGATCGGAAATCGGAATTGGGCAGGCCCACTTCCTGTTGTCACACCAAAAAAAGCCTAATAGGAATGGCCAAAATATTTGAGGCCAAAATACAACCGGAACCGAAACTTTCGGTTGACCCTAGATGCCATACGCTCAGTAAAACAAATAACATTAAAGGCACGTTTGCTGAGATCCTTATAAATATAGGTCTACTGTTCAATTTTATATAACCATCGATGTCTTAGCATTGTATTTTGTTGTTCAATTATTCATTATTGTCGTTAAATTGGCAATCTGGCCGTAGCAATCGATAGCTATATCTAGAGGAGATCGCCAACTAAGAAGACACCTCCCGTTTGTAGAGCCTACTGATGCTGGTTGACTGTGTTAGCAACTCACCTATGCATATATTATAAGTAAAAATATATACTGGTAGGATGAATGAGATTTTTGAAGGCTGAAGAGCTCAAACTTCAAATAAATATAAAAAAAAGATGAGAAATAGATTTATTCCTACAAACTTGAATAACTTAAGGAAGTGCCTCTCTCACAATACCAGATACGCATGCGTGAATTCTGTAAACATCAAGATGGCAGGGGTTGAGGAAGTAGCATATCACGGAACTTGGAAGGTTTGTATTTCCACGTTCAAGGGTTTCACAGCCTCTAGTCGGACAATATGTAAAGCTGTTTTGTTCGAAAAAAAGATCACTTAAGTCAGGAGGACTTGATCTGTAGGCAGTAATCGTAAAGCATTGAGGTTTCAATGTGTAGGAACGACCATTCGGTGCAACTTTGTTTTGGTAGAAACAGCACACACGATGACACACCGGTAATCCGTTCGAAGTCGGAATTGGCAGCAGCATAGATTTGAAACAAATAATCACATTTATATTGGAATTTCGCAAGAATGCCACTGGAGATTCTTTCTGAATAGGCCTGTCACAACTAAACTTAGTTCTAATCCTACAGCCACAGGCACAGCACTAGTCATCTAGTTCTAGTCTAGATTTAGTCTTAGTCCAGATCTAGAGTGAACTCACTGCAATTCGGCACCTTTACAGTCGGAAATATAGGTCAGCTTGGTTCCATTCATGTTTCAGGAGGTCACAGGTTAATTCTTATCACGTGACTGAAGTTGGCCATACAGGAGTCTTTTGTTTTGATAGTGGTGTGCCCAGGTTGGGCGTTCTTTAGCTGTAAATTGAGTTTAGTTTACGTGATGGAAAATTTTCCTTATGTTTTTTCAGCAATTCGGCCAGTTTGTCAGTAATTCAGCCACCCACATGCATAAATTCGGCCACCTACACTTAAGCTGCATTTTCTTGACAATAAATAGTAATAATACTAAAGTGAATGTACACAAACACAATAATTTTCAATTTCTCCTGCAAATGAACCTTTTTAATTAGATACACGGGTGATAGAACAGAGTAAACACACACACTTCACATGAATCCTACACAACCATATAAACAACGAACCAATCAACAACCAAACCAACATAACATGAAAGGTGCCTTCTCTTTAATTGAAAGCCGAATTCATGCAACCAGCTGTTCTTTGCTGTCATCAATTCGGCCACCCTTCTAACACACTGGGAAAAATCTGGGAACACTCCGGAAGCATGGCCCGGCTAGCAAGTCGACACCGTTACCCAAAATATCTCACAACGTGATGATTCATGCTATAAATAGGCTTCAGCCCGCTTGTAAAGTCATGTGACCAGTATTTTCTACACAGTAAAAAACAGCGGATTTCCTTACCTGATCGTGGATATCCGACCGTTTATCACCGATGCACTGAGCGCACGCTGCTACCGGAGAACAGACATCGAAACAAAAGGATGACGATTGCGCATGTCGGAAGCAACTTAATGAGAAGCACATTAGTGAAGTTAAATTAAGAAATTACGAGTCGGCCGGCCGAACTTCCGACGTAGCCGAATTGCTGTGAGTGCACTCTATCTAGCAAAAAGAAAAATCGGCTTGTTCAAACAACGGCACCGAATTAGTCGAAATATCGATATAGTCCATGACATGTCTATGACTAAATGAACTGTATCATTATCATTGCAGTGCTGTCCTTCGAGATAGCCAAAAAATCTAGTCTAGTTTAGATCAAGATCTAGACTAGCATTCATTGGGTGGTCGAACATCGGCTTTATTGCGACTCTAACGATTCACGGGGGAATATTTTCAAAAATATGAAATCAGTAGTGAAATTCTGAACTCAGCTTTAAATAGCATCCAAATCCAATCAGAAAAATTATGTTTGTTTCGAATTCCATTTTTAACACTAACAGCCGAAGCTCTCGGATTAAAAAGTTTCTCACTTCAACAAAGTTTGTGTTCTCTCCCGCGGGGTTCTTGGGATCGCGACATCTTTTAAGGCTAGTGCTATTGACTTTTTTATTACATGTCTAACATGTAGATCTAGATCTATCATGTAGCCTGATGACAATGGGTTAAAAAAAGCTCAGCATTTTAAAGAAAATTCTTCGATATCAGTCAACTTCAGAACACAAAAGAGATGCTGGACCAAAGTTTAAGGATTGAAAAACAATAAAAAATTGCAACAGTTACCACTCTCCATGTCGGCATCTTTTGTTTGCCACTAGAAATTTGTGATCCAAATGTTAGAATTAGCACAATTAATAATTATTTCATGGGCTCACAGGTGTGACAGTTCTTTTAAAATTTTAAAATATCAGTGATTTAGACTTTAATCTCTGCCACAAAGTATGAAAATCAAATGTGAATTACACGTTGGCCTAAAGAAGATTACCACTGAAAACAATGGTGCCTTCCTGAAAATGCTGTAAGTGACAAATCATGCGAAAACCGGAAAAGCACAAAGTAGCGGCCTTATAACTGGGAAAACTGCCATGGCAGTTGATCAGGGAGGTGCCAGGGAGATCAGCTGTCAGCAGATTTTGCATAGTTTTGACCCATAACGCTGTTTTCTGTGGGGTCAAAGTTTAGCAATATTTGGTCATTTAAGAGAGAGCAAAATCTGTACTGTCATCCTTTCTTGTTCAGAACTTACTTTCATTCACATGATAGCAACTAAAATAACATGCAGGAACAAAGTTCATATTGGCGGAGACCAGATGTCTGCTATTTTTTTCAGGAAACACCAGAACTAATAATACTGAGCCGTTTTCTTTACCCTCTCAATTCATAGAACACTATCGATATCAGAACCCTTCACCATACACTACAGCCCTTCAAGACTGGGACCTAGCCGCCCATTCCCTACACTAAGTCTACAATTCATTGCAACCCATCAAGACAGGATCCCAAACCCTAACCAGCATGTTCATCGAGACAGGACCCAAACTTTACCCTAATGCCCATCAAGACAGGAGTATATGTTAAGATGTGTAAAGTGTATTTGAAAGTCCTGACACCACTTTATTAATTAAAATGTCATTTATAAATCAATTTTTCATTTTGTTTTTGTTTCCAATCCACTGGCAGATAATTGAATGTGTCTCTGTTGCTGGAGTGGTTGAAATAACAGGTATAGAAGGGTAAGTTGAATTTTAACCTGGAAACATGTTAGCTGCATGTTTTGGTGAATGAGGATCTAAGCCTTGTATTTAGGTAGGGGGAGGAAGCAAAAGTTTATAGGTGTGAATGAAGGCGGTGATGTTCATAACCACCAGACCTGACCAGTAAAAAACATATGAACCACCATGTTATTATTTTTCAGCTGTGAGTTTGAAATAAATTCATGTGAAGAATGCTTTAATTATTTACAATAGTTAGATGTTTAAACTTTTCATTCGGTCTTAGGGATTTTAATTTAAGGGAATGCTCATTGTTTGATGACAAGCAGTCAGGAAGTTATTTTGACTCACACACTGTTTAACCTTTCAGTTTGGATGGAAAGCCAACACAGAAAGTGTGAAAAGTTCATCAGTATGAAAGTTTGCCAATAAAGAAATAAGTTCAGGTTAAGGGAAAGATGGTCCTTTATAAATTTGCTTTTCTATGGTTCTTGTACAACTTTTATTAATGCAATGATATGCCAAAATTTTTTCTTTTCAGGACTGAATTTATTTTAGATGAGAATGGAGATGTGTCTTGGCAAGTTCCTGATGAGGCTGAACCATTACCATTCTTTAACTGTGAGACATATGAGGTAAGGAAATCTGTGGCTTATGAAAGCCAAATCGATAATATTATTTTTGTTAATACCCAATGAATTTGACAGTGTGGTGAGCAAGTTTGTTTTGTGGGGAATTGAGCAGTGCGATATTTATTCACTGGTTTGATTATTTAAAATGGACGAGTTTAGTCAAATATTTTAAATAGTTACTCTTGATATGTGGAGGTCTCTCACTGATGACGTGCTAACCGAGGTATTTGCGAGATTGCATTTAATTTAAATTGATAGCAGTTAAACATCTGACAATGTTTTAAAATCTCAAAGTGTCTGCTGAAAACAGGATGATAGTGTCTGTATCTGCAGATTGTCTGTGCCTACATGTCACAACCTAAGTATCTTATTTAGTTATAATTTGTCTTACTTATGTGTGCCTACAGATCACAGGTTGAGTATCTTATAATTTGTCATCACTCACTGTGCAGACTTTCAGATCACTGTCTGAGTGTCTCATTTATAGATTCCACTACATCACTGTAATTTGCTTACATGGCAGGTTTGCCCAGCTGCCGGGACTGAACCTGCATTGTTGAAATTTATTGGAACATATGCTGGACATGTGGTGGAATTTAAGGTAATATTCATTCAAATTTCATGCATTCTCTAATTATTAATAAATTACTACTTGGCTAACTGGGCGTTTGATGTTGACTGATGAAAGTAAAGCTTTTAGTTTAGTGGTTCTTAATTCTGACATACACAAAGCAGGGATGGAACTTGTTCCGATATTATCGGAATTCCGACATTTTTTGCGGTCGGGGAAAAAAATTGTGTCGTGCCGACTTTTACCGCAGCGAAAGGTCTGGACAGCGTGCCGGAACAAGAAATTAATAATAAATTTTTAAGTCGAAAGTTTTTCTGAGCGTTGGTTTATGACTCGGTGGCCTGTTTAGCCGTCGGTAGGCCAAACTTCCGAATTTTGGCTTACTGTTTTTTTTTCCTCATCCGCCAATTTCATTTTCGAATTTGACCTGCGCGTTCTCGTGAACTGGCATATTATGATCTCCGGTGCCCTAAATGCTAGCCTATAAGTGTAGGCCTAGTGTGGTGCGATTTTGTGTTTAGTATTAGATCTAGTAGCCTAAGTGTCGGTTCAGGTGGATTATGGCAGAGAATTCAAGGAGTGGGGCAGATTTCAAGATCTGGACTAGTCTAGATCTAATCTAGGTGTGTGAATTTCTTTTTCATACCACATGTGAAATGGCATCCAGGTCTAATAAAGAACCAAAGTTAGTCCATCGTGGAGACATTTGCGAAAGTGAGATTGACACCGGGCATCCACGAGTCAAAAACAAATTTAAATGGGAATGGCTTGTGGAAAAGGACAAGTACGGCGATTTTCTTTCGGACTATGTGAGGAAATGTAAAGTGAATGGAGAGGCATGATGCACAATGAATATGCAAATGCACTCTCAGGTATGCTGCCAATGCTGGTGCTGTTAAAAAAGTTTTGAAGGTTCATGCTGACAGCAAGAAGCATGGCGATAGGCGAGCAAGTCTCCAACATGCTCAAGCATTGCCGGCAGTATTCCACAACCTAAAGAAATTGGAAGCATATTGTTTGTTTATGTTTTCATTTATTTATTCAATTTATATGAATTAATTGGAGTTTTAGACCCGCGCGTTTGACCGCTGCATAAAGGTTCCTACATTTTTTTGATGACCTAGTTCCATCCCTGACAAAGGGATTTCTAATAATATATAGAACATATGAAAAGCAAATATGAACACTCGCTGATGAAATGTATTGTTTTAATTCTGTACCACTCTTAAATAAAACCGTGACAGTTTTAAAATCATGGAGGAGTAGGCCTAGTGGCTGTTGTCCAGGCAAAATTGAATGGGAAATTCTACCCAGTAATATAGGCTTACAAAAAGAAAGGCAGTACAGCTGTAATCATGTGCATGCTGATGCACCTTAAAATCCTACCTCAAACAAAAAAACAAAACTCTCAAATAAAGAATTACAGGACTTTTATTACGTCTCAAACAGATTAGATAATATGGAATAGTTCATATGATTTATAAATGTTTTATCTACAGGTTGACATTTCCGATGATCTTATGTTGCTGACTTATGAAAAGTGTTGTATGTTGCAGTGTCAAAAGGTGAGGAAAAGCTTCATACCCTGTTAAAAGTAAGACTTGGTTTTGATCTGGCAGTGTTGCCACTGCATATTAATGAAAAGAATTCTTATACTAATCAACTTGTTTGACCATTTCCTCACAACTTATTGGGAAATTGGGTAGGATTGGGTAAGAAGTAATGCTATTTTATCATACATTTGTGACTTTTATGCAAGTGAGTTGGGCTGTATATTCATTTATTATTATTCTGTCATTGGTCTGAAAGGACATTACTATGTTGCTGTTGATGTTTTAGGTCTCACCGGGTCCATGGAAAGAGGATACCCCATATTCTTTTTTGAGTGCCTTGGAGTATGGATACTTCTCAGATATAACACTGCGAGCTGACTCTGGGAAGGAGGTATGTGAAATCACCCTTCAGTGATGGCTCAGTTTTAGGCAGAGAAGCTAAACTGATCTGATTTCATGTTTAGCAGGGAAAATTTGCATATTATATAGAGATTGTTAAATCTACTGTTACGAGAGACTGTCCACTGTTTCATTAGATATTGTTAACATCTTTAAGTTCATCTAATAATTCAGTCCATCTATCAATAAGAAAACTGTTCAGACATAGCCTTTGTGAAAACAGCTGTGGCCGCCAGAAACTACCTAAAAAATCAAGTTGTTGGGCCTGACAGTTGATCCACAGAGAACAGCTGAGTTTCTGGATAAAGCCACCATTACAGTGACACTAAGACGTGCTGGGGACACTGATAAAGGAGAAGAAGAACTTCAAGAAGGTATTACGCATTGTTGCAGAATTTTTTAATTTTTTTTTGTTTGCTCCAAAGTGACAATTTTGTTTTCCTAATCATATAAGTTTTTCATTTCAGTTCAAAGTCCACTCCATCCTCCTTCAACTGAGTGCCCCAGAGTTAGACTGGACCGCTCAAATAACACCCCTGACTGGACTGCCAGAAGATGTACTGCAAGTCACTCTGCATTATCTCTATGCTGAATGTTTGCCACGAGGTCTCACAGAGGACACTGCCCAAAGATGTGCCAAGATGGTGGGCAAGATGCCAGGTTTTAGCAAGTTTGGGCAGTTGTGTGAAACTTTCCTGAAGAACACTGCTCTTACCCAGCGTGAGTGTCCTGAGCTGTTAGAGTACAGTCACTGTCAGTATATAAATATTTGAGTCATTAATATAGAACCTCAAGTAGTGTCAGAAAAGGTTTTGGAGTAATTTTTGTGTCATTCTTATATTTCGTCCACAGTATGATAGTGTAAAAAATAACAGAGCTTGGTGCTGAGGTGATGATATAAAACAGTAGTAAGGAAAAATTTACATTTAAAGACAGAAGGTTGCCAATGGTGACAGTGTTCCCCCAGGTCCTATGAATTGGGGAAGACATTCCTATTCTAGATGCAGGAGGTGGATGGGGGAGAGTGTGAATTTTTAGAGTGTTTTTGATTTTTCTCAAGTAATGCAAACTTTGGATTGCAGAAAGAAGGGCAGGCTGGTGCACATTTAGTGTATATTTAGGGGAGATTTGAAAATTTAATCGGTAAATTGCACAATTAAGCCATTTGGAGAAAATACTGCAACAGTGCATTCTGTTTTGTCGCAGTCCACTTAATTGCAACCATCTTAGAATCACAGTAATTTTTATCAGAGGACAGAATTCCACTCAAAATACCATGAATAATTGCAGCTCCTTTTAATCACAATTTTGTCATGCTCTAGATGATTTGGGATTAAGCAGTTTCAATTGTATATTCCTGCATTAAATTTAAACCAAGAAAAGAGAAGGAAATTTTCCGCACAAAATCCCTCATAGAATTACAGATTATTTTATTCATTTTTCAAATCTATAAAACTTTGGTAAAAAAATATCCTTGTCTACATCTCTACAGAAATGAGGACCCTTGTGTCAGATATACATGCATGTGCCGACCGCATCAATGACTTATTTGGAGGACATTTGGTTGATGATGGAAAGGACAATGTTCCATTAGAAGGAACCATGTGGTCAAATCCTGCGAAGCTGTGTTATGTTGTTAGACAAGCTCTCCGCGAGGAAGCAATAGGTAGGAGGAGTTTTCTGTATATTATCATTTGTTGCATTTGTGAACCTTTCACTGAGGTCCTTGGCAGAAAGTTGCATCTATTTATATCAGCTTCACAGGGATTGTTTGATACAATGCTATATATTTTTATATACACTCATGCATGCTGGAATATTTTCTGGTGCGCATTTCCTACTTGTGTTAGATTGCCTGCTTCAGACAACATTTACAATTAGATGTTTCAGGTTATTCCACATTACTTTCGGTTGCTGTTCACTCTTTTTCTAGTAGTAGTTTTTCAAATGAAACATGATTTTATCATTATTGATCTTCAGCTTGGCGGTTAATTTTCTTTCTTTTCCTTTCTGCTTTAGCCTGTGCCAAGCTAGTCATCATGTGCGACCTGTTCTCAAAGCGAAAGTATGAACTATCAAGAGAAGAACGATATGAAATCATGAAATATGTCAAATCTAGGTAAGCGCCTACAAGGATGAATAATTTTGTAGTCTTCGGCTTCAGAATTTCTTGTGTTAGGATGAGAAATGGAACTTGGAAAATGTAAAATTTCTTGCTGTTGTCAGAAAATTAATCAAGCATAATGCATGTTTATTGAATTTTGTTTGTTTGTGTGTGTAATGCTTAGTACACAGAAGGCAGTGCTTGTTACAAGTAAAGAGTGAACAGTCAGACAATCTCAGGAATGATAAAAATGACTGTGATATAAACTCTCATAACCACTTCACCTCAATCAGCCTGAAATTAAAGTGCCTAACTGTGACAGTTCATTATGTCATGATGTTGGCCTGCTGTGTAGGTTGCCAGCTGAACATTTTGATATCAGCAGTGAATCCATCATGCACTTCTCTCAACTGGGCAGGGCGTGATGGGACAATCCATGGCCGTTATTAAACTAAGATACTGGTTTCTGTATTACATTATGTTTCGTTCCACAGTAACTGATATGGCTCCCATCCTGTTTCAGCAATTTTATGCCATTTTCATTACGTACCGTTTACAACCCCCTAGGGTACGTCTCTTTAACTGTTTAACATTTTAATGATAATCAGGTGAATTGAAACCATGTTTGCCAATTTGTCTCTCAGGATTCCAATATTTCTGAAGCAGATCCTCACTCTCCTTACAACCATCAAGGCTCACCTCCAGGCGCTTACCCAACCACAGAGAGCAGATATTGCAGCCTATCTTGTGCCTGAGGTGAGTAACGCTTTCAGTTATTTCACTTTTATACTGTTGATTGAAACAAGTACCCGGGAAGACCTAGAACTTGATTTATTTTGCCACCGATGTTATTCTGATGCGTATTAATGACAATCACAACACTCTCTGATTAAGAGGATATTGTGCACCATTTGATATTTTGTCATGGTGGCAGTTCCTGTCAGCTGCAATTTCTAAGGAGTTGCATGTAACAGGAGTTGACTGTCTTTCAAAATTTTAGCCTTGTAAGAGTTCTTGAAGTTACATTTTGTGTGGTTTTTGTTTACCTTTAAGATAGCAACGTTACTGGATGTAGTGTGTGGTTTTATCTTCTTTATATGTCCATGTCCAACATTTATTTACACTTTGATTTGACATGGGATGCATGTTATCTGACTAAATTCCCCTTTCAATGGAATTAATATTAGATGCCTGAAATTTATTTACTATTTAGATAGTACCACTCGTGAACACAGTGTCTATGTATAAAAAGTGTCAAGCATGTCTGTGTGCATGGAGAAAGTATTCCTATAGTTAAGATGTATTGTTATACTTTAGATAACTTATATCAGGTTCCACTTGAAAAATGAAGTGATTGAATAATAGTGAATAGATGTATGTGAAATTCATACATAGTAAAGAGATAGACTTATTGAGAAACATTATCAGGGATCCACAAGCAACATAACTAAAATCTGTATTTGATTTTTAGATGGAAACAATACTGGACACGATGTCTCGATTTGCCAATGAAATGAAAGCAGCACTGGAGCAAGCAATTACATCAAGCAATGAAAAAGTCATAATTGAGAAGGGAGAGAGGCCTGACAAATCAAAGAAAGGTGGAGTTGGTGATGCTTTGGGACGGACCTTGAAACATGTAAGTTAATTTTCTTTAACACAGAATGACACAGGAATGTGAAGTTCATGATACTTACCTTATGTGATGGTAGAGGCCAGAATTGAATAAGCCCTTGAACTCTCAGATTGTGTTGCATCTGAATGATAATTCTG
The DNA here is from genome assembly GCA_033807755.1 of Ellobium chinense. Classification (NCBI taxonomy): domain Eukaryota; kingdom Metazoa; phylum Mollusca; class Gastropoda; order Ellobiida; family Ellobiidae; genus Ellobium; species Ellobium chinense. The sequence continues at coordinate 385,959 of JAWQUT010000025.1, read as the reverse complement.
TTCTTGAGTCATAGATGTTATGGATTTCTGAAAACTAGATCCTGAATGTGTTATTGGACATGGTTGTATACACTGTACATTTTCCTTTATTGGAGGCACTACCCTTTTCCAGAGGTATTAAATGTCATGCAAATTATCATAAGTGCACTGAAATTTCTGTGCAAAATAAGAAAAATGCATCATTAACATGTTGGTGTGCAATTTTGCATAGACATTTCAGTGGTGATAACCTGGACACCATATTTTGTCTCTGAGAAAAGGTTATGCCCTCCTTTAAGATATGCAGAATATAATTTATATGACAACTTTGATAATACTTTGAAGTTTTGAGCTGAGTAAATTATTTCAGGATTGTCATTCATCCACAGGCTCTGCATTTAAAGGAGTTGAAGAAACTGAAACATTTCCATGAAAGAACGACTTCCAGCTTTATCCACCTGCGACAGAAAAGGTGTGGAAAAATTCCTTATATTTTATTTTCAGTAGTTACTTATTATTACTAATGTTTACCAACATAGTTTTTACCAGGAGACAGAGTTATTTGGAGAGGACACTTTTCTCAAAAGTGGTAGGGTAAACTGGCAGAATTACTGGAGATGTTTCCAAATTTATGTCTAATACTCTTTAGCTACCTAATATAACTCAGCATTTGCTAATATAATTTTATCCCTCAAGACTAATGTACCAAAAGAAGAACACACATTTATTTATAAAGTTGTGGCATAAAGTGGCATACACTTGAACAAGAACACTGTATATATAAATCTAGAGCAATTCTGAAACCTTTCTAAATCCTAAAGCAATAGCTGACTTTGATTTGTCCTGATATTTATAAGCTGAATCGAATGTAATTGTTGAGGTCGGTTAAAAATTAGTCGCAGCCCGTGAGAATAAAAAAAAAAACAACATTGTAAACTGGTAGTTTGAAGTGCTGTGAGCGGGGATGAAGTTCGTCATGGTGTTTGTATCATTCCATCAACCCTTTCAGTAGTAAATTCATATCTTACAGAGAAAATTTCAACATGAAGAGCCAGCCAGACAAAGTGAGATCTGTGTCACAGTCACTTGTGCACCTGGTGGATGAGGTTAGTTTAGCTTTGTTTCATTGAAAATTTTTTGGTTTCATAGATCATCTTATTGATCCCAGTTTTATTGTCCATTATTTTCATTCTCTCATAAATTGTGAATATTGTCATAAGCAACTGTTTACTACATTTGTTTTTTTTTTTAAATTAACTAGCCTTATGTTTATAATTATGACTACAATGATTCAAGGATCAAAAGCACAAGATATAAGGCCTGTTATTAGTAATAATGGGACTCTGTCTTCACCTAACTGTAGTAATATGTGAACGATGGTGCGGTGTTCCTTTTTTTAGTCGGAAAATAGATTTTAAAATGGTGCAATTACTATTTTACTTGGTCAGTTTGAATTCATAAATGATTTGTAGCATTTCAGTTGGGTTTCTCTGTTCATTCCAGGTTTTAATTTGGGTATTCATTTCACTTCATAATATCATTCTGTGTTTCACTTCATAACTTTTATTTATCCATATCAGTTCCCTTCATTTGTGATAAGACTGAGAGAAATCATAGCTGCCTTGGATGAGAAAGTTACATGGAAGGAATGGAAGTATCTCTTTAAAATGGCCACATCAAAAGTTGTAAGTAGTGCACATAATGTTGATCTCTTTCACATACTCCTTTTTTTTTTTTCTTGTAAACAATCTTTGTTTTTGCTTAACATTACAGCTTTTTGGTCTCCGACACAGATTCTGTTATCTCATATTCCATTTTGTCTTCCTCTTCACTAACTCATTTATCTTCTCAACTTTGGAAAAGGTTTGTATGTTCTCAACATTACGTGAATAAGCAAAGTTTATTCAGAAATATTGAAAATTGACTTTGTTGGGCAAGCAAATATGGTAGAGTTTGATGACTGGTATTTGTTCATAATTATCAGAAGCTGCTTCATTATTGCGAATGCAAGTTTACAGTCCATATGACTATTGAAATATTAATCATAGTCACTTGAAAGTCATCCACATTCCTTCAGCCCCATGATGTAATGTTTGATATTTGCCGCCCTAAAACGTGTTGCAGAGACATGGGCTTTCTTTTTATCTTTTTTAAAGGATGAGGATTATTTTCTTGTGTGGAAGAGCATGCTCTGGAAATTTTAAAACCCCATTCCCCATGTCTTGGTGATGCCTCCAAAGGATTTCACCATAACAGAAGATTTTGCTCTCACTCATAGCAAAACAATTGTCTCACTAATACGTAGAAATTGATGCAATCAAGAAATGTGTGATGGAATTGTCAGACAGTATTAAAACCTAGGGCATCTTTATACAGAATAAAATTCTTGATGATTACTGTTGTGAAAAAAATGCTCCTCTGTGTATAACACAGTTATTATTTTCTTTCAGTCATGGGGTCTTGCAAAGGTTCAGTCCAGCCGTACATCGTTGCAGCCCATGATAGATGAGATTTGTGATATAGTACGGAGTGAACAGTTTGTAGCTTCCCTAGTGACATTGGGTTTAAAATCGCCTGCAGACACAACCTCATCTTCATCTTCTGGAAGGGAATCACTCTTCTCTGCTGGAGCCAGCAATAAGGCAACAAAATATGCTCAGGTAGATTTGTGATAAAGACATCTTTAACTGAGTTCCATTCTGTTCTCTAGAGTTAATAGAAAAGTTTCATAGTATGTGTTGTGTGCAGAATATGAGCGAGCATGTTAACCATAAGAAGCACAAGCAGTTAAATTTTGGTGCTGAAAAATCCTTTGTAGAGCTATAACTTAAACACCTTAACAATACATGGAGGGGTCCTTGAAACATGTTCTTTGTTCATTCATTCTATATTTTACATCCAATTGGAATAAACCATGATCTGTTTGCTGGGATCTTAAAGCTGTGTAATTTTTGTCAAGGCTGCAATGCAATAACTATTTTCCTCTACACTTGTATATTTATGGTCCCTGTTTCTTTGATTGAAATTGGAAATACAAACCACTGTTCTTTTATTGTGGATGCAGTGTCATTTTTTACAGAGTGCCTTACAAACTCATCCAGAATATGTTGCCAAGCATGTTTGTGGTATTTCTCTTTGTTACAGCTTAGCTCTGTGGACTCTTTGTGTGTTCCGCCAACAGCCAGCAACAGTTGTACTGCAAAGCGGGCTTTAGAGTTGTTCAGACATAAAGCCAAGACAGATATGGTGTTTGAAGTAGTTAGTATACAAGGTAAGCCTTGTGGTAGGCCTTGTAAGTCTTTTGTAGCATATGATATGGCAAGACAGATTTTGACACACTTGGTATCCTGAACGACAGTTTTATGATGTATATCAGTTACAACAAAACTAAAACAACTAGCATATGGAATTACATGATCATAGTTGACTTTGGAAACCATTTTGTTTTAGGTTTTTAGTGGGGAAATGCTCTGATCTATTATATATTAAATAATAATTGTCATAAATGTAATGGACAGAGTCTTGTGTGGCATTTAGAGACAAAAGCAAGTCCATCAGTTTCATAAGTCATATCATTGTAGAGCCAGATTGAAGCTGTTGAGCTCACGAAAAAAAAATGTGTAGTTTACAGCTTATGATGTAGGCTAAATGGCTATCATTTTTGCAGATCATTTGTATTGCTGCCCATTTACTATGTTTATGCAATTTATATTACAGAGGGTGGTGACATTGTAATTGACCACACAGCTGCCATAGCTGAGGGCTGTGCTGGCGCTGAGACTGCAGGGGGCGCGGTGGGAGGTGGTGTCACTGAAAATGTTGTAGAGGATGGGGAGGTGGAGATACAAGAACTCAGAGCCCATCGGGTGATTGTGGCAGCTCGCTGTGACTGGTTCCGCAGAGCACTGCTTAGTGGCATGAAGGAAGCAATTGACAGGTGAGGGCCTAGTTATAAGAATTAATTCTGAGATATCTATTCTCAGAAATGTTTAGAGCAGAGGTGGATGTCATTATATTGTTGGGGAGTTCTGTGTTTTCTGGACATATTTTAAGGACAAAGTTACATGTGAAGAGAAGGAGTTTCCTAAGTATTACCTCACAAATATATATCCAGTAACACATGTGAGTATATTTATACAATAGGTGGAACACTTGTGAGTGCTTGTTACATACATCAGAGGTGCTTTGTCCTTCAGGTCTAAGTAAGCTTCTGCTGAAAGTAATGTTTACTGTTTAATGGTTTCCTGTGTATGAGACCAGTGTACAGTCAGCAGCATACACGTGAAAAGAAATATAAATGAAGCTACAGTTTTAAAAAAGGAGAGTTTTGAACTGGTATTTTTATTCTTACAGGCTTTGAGCACGTTGTGTGCTTCACCATCAAAGCCACCTGTGCTAAATAGTGAGCAGCGAAGGGATATATCAGTCTGCCATGACATATTCTTCATTATTTTTCTTCTGTACAGGAAAATCGTCGTCCATGACACAAACCCAGAATTGTTCCAACAATTTTTAGAAGCCTTATACTCTGGTCATCTTGACACCAGCAGCCTTAATGCTGAACAGCTGGCAGATATGATGACTCTCTGTGATAGATATGAGGTTAGTTTATTCAGTGGTTTTAGATGGTGGATTTTTCAGTTTCCTGTTTTTATAGATTATAAGTGGAACATATGGATCTGTAATAATAGAATGGGATTGTGAGTGTCATTTCCAGACAGTCTTACTACTTCAGCAGGCCAGATCATTCAGTGACTTTCCTTACTCCCTGAGGTGCCTTTAGTATGCTGCTGTTTACAGATGCCGAGCATCATCTATATGTAGCCAAATGTCTGATATTTGGATTGATGGATTGAAGAAAATGTGAATGACATACTTTTTCACGGCATTTATAACATGACCATACTGTAGTTTTGATGATAACTATCGCTGTAATCAATTTTCAACTCTGATACATGTTGATAAATACAGCTCTGTTTAATGTTGGGATCTAAAAGCAAGTTATGGGTTTGCTTATAAACTTAGTTACTTCCGTTTTTTCATTGTCTGTTCAGATTTTAGTTTACATTAAAATCATGACACTGTTTTCTCAGATGGATAACCTGAAACAAATGTGTGAGCATGAACTTAAGTCTCACCTGGATGAGGAAAATGCCTTGTGCCTTCTGAACCTTGCAGACCACCTCAACAGTCGCCACTTGAGGGTGAGTGATACTAATTTCTGTGATTGAGTGATAGGACCAGAGCCAGTGGCAACAACAGAGCCAGTGGCAAAAATGATTATCATTTTACGTGATATTTATAAATGTCATTTGATAATGTACTGATTTCTTCTTGTTTTATTAGGGAAGGTTTGATGAATGGTTTCAGAGTGTGGAAGGTGGATATAGATTTCAAGTGTGCTCCTGTTACCAGAAATTATGCTGATAACGTCACTAACTTGTGGATCAAATGAATGCTTTTAGTATTAAACTTGTAAAATATAACGTCATGCTCATTCCATATGAGCAATGTCAGTTTTTGAGGTTTTGAGAAATTTTGGGTTCTCAACTTGTTGCTCAAGGTGAAACAGTGAGGTAGATGTGGTTTAGCTAGTAAAACTGGGACATAATAATGAATCAGAACTTTACATCTGTGTTAACAGGAGAAAGAAGATAAAAGGAAGACCATAGTAATATTAACAACTCAGATCATCAAAAAATTACCCCAGTGAATGTGGAATGAGTGTGACAGTAATTCTTTTTGTTTCTGGACTTGAGTATGTTTCTACCCGTCGGCTTTCCCACTTATTCAGGTTTGAAAACCTGAAACTTGACAACTGCATCAACCTGTTTGGGGAAATTTTGGAAACTACACAGATATTGTCCCTTTTTCAAATCACAGTATTTGTTAGTTTTAGAATTCTACTCTCAATAACCTCTGAAAACTTCCAAAACTGTATTAATGTTTATGGGAAATTCATTTAAATGACACAGTTCCCTTTTCCAAGTTACTGTTGTCATTTGTTTAAAGATTCTTCTCTCAGCAAGCGCCCAAAACTTTCAAAACTACATGAATGGAAAATTTATGTTAATTATACAGATGTTGTTTAATTAATGTTGTTTAATGTGGTCATTTGTTTCAGGACTCTGCTCTCAGCTATGTAGTTGAGCACCAGGACATCACATTTAGTGATGTGTATGAAGAACTACCAGACCACTTAAAGGATGAGGTCCAGGATGCAATAGTGTGGCAGGGGTGAGCACGAATGTTTAGCAGAATGTGTCACACACATTTGGATAGAATCATTCATCATGTTAATAAGTGCTGGTATAAACAGAATTTGCTGTCTTGTCTTTATCTTTCAAACGTACTAGGATAACACTTAAAGTTATTTTGCACTTGTGTGAATGTTTCAGAGTTTTTTGACAGTATTGTCTTATAATTATGTTTAAAACCATTATTACTGCCCTAGATTTTTTTGTTCTCCTAGATTTGATAGGTGATTTTGTTGCCTTGTAATCTGCTGAGAAGTAATAAGAGTGTGTATGTTCAATTCTTTTTTTAATCTCAGTCTGAAGCAAGCAAATTTAGTGATTGAGATTTAGGCAAAGAATGAAAATGGCAGGGTGAGCGAATAGGATAAGTGAATGCAGTGTGTTACTGTTATTTGCCCGGCTGTACTTTCCATGATATACTAGTTACTGTATACGCCGTATGCTGAAACAAAGCCAAATTCCATATTTTGGAAAATAGTTATGTCATTTTAGCTCTTCTGGTCTAATCTTCACTTGTCTCATCATTGCATGATGTGTAATAGAAAAATTTTGTGGCTTTTTTTCCCTTAGGTTAGAACCAAGGAAGCAGACCTCACGAGGTCACCATTTAGGGACGCCCAGCTCAACATCTAGCTTGAGTGAAGTGGATGAGCTTGTTGGCAACATTGATATTACACAGGATGGGGTGAGAGACACATGGAAAATAATAGAAAAAACTGTGCTCTGCTTTCTGATGTGCCCAAATGCTGTCCCACGGACAAAACTACGACCTATCAAGAGCGTAAACTATGGCTCACAAGTTACTAAGGACTATACTGTAGATTTTTCAGTGTCATGCATTAAAATGAAACATAGGCCTGAAACTTAAGATATGGCCTTTACAAGATGAGTAAAATACAGAACAGCCTCTCTCCTTAAATGTTCTTTTAATAGGTTGGGCATCCCTGTTGAAGAGCAGTGAAAACTTCTTGGCACTAACCGGTTTTAAGAAATGAACTTAATGTATTATTAATATGTATTTATTCATTTGTTTCTTTATGGTGGCAGTGTTTTTATGGCGTTGTTTCTGTCATGTGGATAGATACGATTTGACATTGAATTTCTGTAAATTCTCACTTTTCATAATTCTGTGCTGTGAGAAAGTAAAGCCAATTGACTATTAGCTGAAAGCTCTCCTATATACAAGGGAATGAGGCGAAAACCACTCAGTCTGCACATTGTTACATACAGAAATGCTTCCTTTGTTTGTGATTTCATTGTCGATTTTTTTTTTTTTTTGTTAAGCAGATAATTTTTTTTTGGTCATTAGTAAAATGTGACTGTCAGCATGCTGATACTTGTTGCTGCCAGTTCAACATTTTCTAGCAGTTTATGAATGACAATATTGAAGTTTTGAAGGATGAAATTGAACATTAATTATCTCTCCTCAGGGTCTGGACGTGTCAATATCAAGTTCGTCAGATGACTTGCCATTTGTGGAGGATGCAACCAGGCTGGAATCCTGTATTAGAGAATTAATGGACATTGTAGGTGAAACAGTGCCTCGTGAGGAGTTGACACGAGTGGCTCTGGCTGCAGATTATGATGTGAATCGTGCTCTCAACTTCTTTTTCTCCTCTTCATAGCATCAGCTGTGTGATCAGAGCGTAGAGTTGCCTGCATGTCATGTTTGGTGCAAAAAGAGTTGCGATATTACCCGCCATTGTGATTCTACCAGAGTGGAACCTTGCTTTCAGTGAAAGAGTGTCATACTGATGTAAATTTGGCTTTGTTATTTACTTCTTATCAGTTACAGTTTATGCCAGATTTTTGCTTGAATGCAGTACCCCAATAAACATCACCATGACCAAAATTTGGATTCTAATGTCATTGGACCACTAATAATGTCATGCATATTGTATCAAAAGCTCAGACCTCTGGCATCAATACTTTTGTGGTATGATAGCAAACTTCGAAATAATTATGTATGTAATGCACAAATTGGTATAATGCGCACATTTTTTTGACAAGCACAAAATGTTGCTTAAACCAACACATGTTGCAAACCCTGAACAATGAACAATACTGTTGGACTTTGGCACCAAAACAGTGTCTGTGACTATTCGCAAATGAAATATTACAAAAAAGAGATGTTTTGTTTCTCGGTTTTGGTGTTTATTAGTGTATTGCATTTAAGTGATAAGATGTTTGTGTAAATAGAAGAGTGGATGATTAAAATGATGTGAGGGGTGTGAGCAGAGTGTTACTAACTGTCAGATGCCCAGAGATGTTTTTAAGTTTACTCAGGTTGTCTGGTTATACCTTCCTTGCATCATTTTTACTTCTTTTGACATTACTTTAGATTTATGAAGATTAACACACTCACAACTGTGGTATCAGAGTTCAGTTTATTTTTATTTTTTTTTAACATGCTGCATGAGTGGGTGATTTTGGAGGTATAGTGCATGCAATGCTGACAGTGTCAAGATGGTAAAGTTTAATTTTAAGTTAGGTATTTCCTTAACTGCAGGCTTTTAACAGCTTCATTACTTGACCATCATCCTACCAAACATCCTGCTTATATTGCTAGACCAGGAACCGACCTATAGAACTCAGGAGGTGATCGGGGCTTTCCGATATCAGGTTTTTTCTTTGTTGCAAACACTGAAAAGTACATTCTTTTCTGTGCACTGAAATGTTGATATTATGGATGAAAACGTGACTTAAGTCTGCTTTTGAGTGGCCAAAGACATGTTAATCCATTAAGTAGAGATGTTCTAATATAATTTTATATTCCAGATACTTGTTATCAGTAGAAATTTAAGTGAAAATCAGAATGAAAACAGGGAAGACGTGATGAAGGAATGACTGAGGGAAGACCACCTGTGACTGATCTGAAAAGTTCTGTATTTCTGTGTTTGTGATAATGGACATATCTTTTCATATACTCATGCAATCTGGCATTTGACCATAGTTTTACTGTCTCTTGTTTGACGAAATGTCATATGTAGTATTGAGAGTGCAGCTAGTTAACCTTGTTAATGTTGATGTTGACAGAATTTCAACTCTTTGCACAAACTTTCTTCCTGTTGGGGGGGCAAATACTTCCAGGGTCTCACTTAAACATGCTTATTACAAAAGTCACCAGTTGCACCAAATTGTTTTGTATTGAGCATATTTCAGAAAGACCAAAGGTCTGATTTAGGCCTGATTGATATCAGTCATCTTTATGGGACATTAAGCATATTGGGGAATGAAAATAGTTTCATAATCAGGGGTATGCTTTTGCTTCCTTCATGATTGTCTCACTAGTCTCAGACAGCCAATGAGGGGAGTCTAGAGCCTTTGTTTACATATTGTAGGCAGCGCTTAGACGTTAGTCTGAGTCAGACAGTGTACAATTAGAGATCAGTAGGGTCACAGACTTGGCTCTTTGGGATTTTGGGCTCATTTTAAAAGCTTTTGGCTCCCAAATAACGGACTGGCTCTTTGGCAGGCTCCAACAGACCAGGCCAAACTTAACTACTTTCAGAAACAAATGGCAAAAAGTTATTGCATGTCTCTCTAACTGTCTGGTATTTTAAGTGCTCAGATTTCTCTTTCTTGGCTCTTTTTCATGTGGGATTTGGCTTCGCTCAAATAAAAAAAAAAGGTCTGACAGCCTTGACTGGAAGCTATACAGTTGTGGTATTCATTTGTGGTTTCAAATTTGCTATTGCACAAATTAATTTCCCGTTACATGTGATCTCCAAGCGACCCTTCTTGTAGTAGAAGACGATATGGGAAGAATTAATGGTGGTCTGCATGCTAATGAATGAGACAGAGATGTAAGTATAGCAAAAACCACTGGCAAAGCAGCCAATGAATCTTGTGGCTTTCGCATTAATCGCAGCCATCATGGCTTGCCTAGAGATAACAAATTAATATCCTGTTACCTGCGATCTCCGAGGGACGGTCCTTTTTGTGTTCAGAATGGGATCAGAGAAGACTCAACAAACATAGTCAAGATTTTTCATAACAAGCAAGTGAACATAGTGGGTGAACTGCTTATCAAAATTGAAAGTTTATCTCGAGGATATTTGTAGAGTTTCAACTACCATTTCTTTGAAGTAATAATTGTGAAAATTATCATCCTACTAAAACAATCAAAACCAAAGGCTCTTTCGTCTTGGCTCAGTAGGTCTTTAGGACTGGATATCAAGCACAGTTGCATGGGCAGCTTATAATGAGAGCAAGATAAAACGTTATTGCTTAGAGCTCAAGTGAAAGAAATGATTGTCACAATATGATGTAAATTACATGATCTATAATACAAAGTAGAAATGTTATGCTCTACTACACCAACATATGACATGGATCGCTAGAGTCCCCCGATATTCATCCAAGTAGCGGAATTTAAATGGTTTCATATTTAGGAGTTTATAAAATGGTATAGTGCCAGTTTTCATTATCACCTGATGTGGAATCAAGTCTGCTGATTATGGTCGGGAAAAAAAAATATGGAAAGCAAGCAAGATAGAAATATTTATGAGTAGGTATGGTCAGTGGCCTTTCTTATCAAATTCATTTGGACACTGAAAATTTAAGGACTTTGGAAGTTTCTTGTTTGGTTTTCCAAACCCTTCATTCCCAGTTGTAAACAGCACCCATCGTAACTTACATGTTTCAAAGCAAACCGTTCTTTTAAATCAGAAATGCTGTCATTTTAATGTTATCTGCTAACCTGAAAGCCTGATAAATACACTAGGTGCAATGATTTACTTTCAAGTACTGCAAGTTATTCACATGCCCATAAGGACCTTTCATAGAGATAAATAGTTTTAGCTTTCAGCTTGTGCTGTAGTCTTGCAGTTGTAGTGATACAGTGGACCTATGTCCTTTGATATATGAAAGTAAGAAAATTAAAAACTTAAAAGTTGTTGAGATTTTATGCATCAGGTGTTCACGCCAGCATTTTTTCTACATAAATTTTGCATTGTCATTAGTCATTGTGAGAATTTCCCTGGAAATTCAGTTTGTTGAGTGCCATCACAGATTGTGTGAATGGCTAGAATGTGTTCACTTTTGTTTAATTCATATGTTCATCCAATTTGCAAGACAATATCTGCTGATGGTAATGTTTTTGTTTTTTTTTTTCTCCCAGGTTACATTGCAGCTTAGTTCAGGGTTTCCATGCCTTTGATACCTCACTGTGTAGTCCTCCACAACTACTGCCCTAATAAAGAGAGTGTAGTCTCCTCTCCCATGGTCGTCATAGGTTAGCCTTTATGAACCCTCCTTAGGGAATATTCACTTTGGCATCTTTATCAGCTATAATGACAAGACACCAAAGCTTGAGAAAAAGCATGACTTGAGAATACATCCTTAGTATGTCAACTTGTATTGTTTGTGTAGCCGTGGGCTTATCCAATACACCAGTCTTGAAATGCACAAAATACTGGTGATCACAACAACCCATCTCCTCACACCTGTTCCCTCTTCTTTCTCCTACCCCCCCCCCCCC